>MPUH01000110.1:0-105167 GCA_001970955.1 Stentor coeruleus
AATAAGAGAAAACATCTGAAAATTAAATAATACAGAGTTCACGACTGTGAACGATATATTTTCTAACTGACTAACTAACTAACTAACTAAATTTTAATCAGCTTTAACGATTACTATCATGGCCTGAAAGGGGAAATATGGAAAATAATTTCGGTAACAACAAGAAATAATATAAATGTTGGTGTATTTTCTTCTATCCCTAAGCGCATCAAGCCTTCATATCGAAATGCAACCTAAAAGGTCATTAAAAGATCTAGTGCATTCTCTAGTTTCCAAAGAGTCATTCGGACTTCAAAGCCAATCTGCACTTTATAACCACGAAGAAGTAACATAAACATAGATTTACTATACAGGGAAAGTTTGGATAGGAGAGCCTCCACAAGCTTTTGAATTACTGATCGACACCGGAAGTTCTGTAATCTCTAAGCAGTATACTTGGGTTCATCAAATTAATACCTCAGAACAAACTCATGAATTTAATCCTAAAGCTTCCCGTAGTTATCAAAACCTAACAAAACCAGTAAGCCTTAAAGTAAAAACTATATAGTACGGTGATGGAAGTTATTTTAAAGGATATCTTTCTAATGACACAATCGCAATTGGAGATAACACGACTCAAATTTCAACACCTGCAAACTTTGTCTTAATAAACTCAGGAAATTCTTCAAGTGTTGATATAGAAGGAATCCTTGGTTTAGGTTTTAAAAAACTTAGCAACAACACTTCAACTCTAATAGACTCTTTATATGAAAATGGTGTTATAAAGAAAAAGATTTTTGCTCTTTATCTAAATTATCTAGGACCTATTGGGGATAAAGGTGGATATGGGGATTTACCATCAAGTCTTTCAATTGGAGAATATGATATAGATAAATATGCTGATAAAAACACTATAAGAACTTTGAATATTGATAGTAGTTCAGGGTTTTGGTTAAGAATATTTGATGAAGTTCATATTGGGAAAGTAAAAACAAAGGAAGTTACGGCGATTTTTGATTCAGGAACTACTTTGCTTTATTTAGACTATTTTACCTTTGCAGCATTTTATAATAGTATAAGCAATGGGAGAAATTGCATATATAGTACGTTGATTATGTGTGTTTGTGATCATCCAAACGATGTCCCAGGAATGAAACTTCAAGTTCCTAATCATGAATTCGAGATCCCACCTGAGAGGCTTTGGTATTTTGAAGAAGGAGTTTGTTACTTTTTAGCAATGCCTAATGATGGGGGAGATTTTTGGATTCTTGGCGATGTGTTTTTGCAGAATTATTATACTGTTTATGATATGGATGAGTCAACAATCATGTTTGCAAAGTCTTTAGGGGGATATTTACGTAGTTTGAGCATTATAGCTTTAGTTTATTTAGGGTTTATTTAGATAATCGAAATTCAGGTTTAATATGTTTTATCGGGTTATGGATTATATTAAAAATACTAAACTTTCAAGTAAATTAAACATAGTTATCTTAAAAATCTTTCTTGAAACATATAATGATATGATTAAAATTTATAGTAATTATATTATTAGTTTTAGTTATAACAAGTCTTATATTAAATTCTGATATTTTTCTCTCCATACAATATCTTAAATCTTTTTTACTACTAAATCTAAAAACCCTAGAATTCTCTTCAATATCAACTTGAGTGTCTTTATCAATCATTTGTTTATAATAATAAAAAAATCTTTTATGAAAATTGTTATATTTAAGATATAAAGATATAATTATTTATGATAAAGCAGCTGTATTATCTTTTTTAATCATGCAGTGGACTATTTTTTCACATGTTGTTACTTTGTTTTCTATTGCAATTTTCGACAGTTCTTGTAATACTGGTAATATTTTTGTATAAGAAATGAAAAAACTGTTTATATCATTTTTTTTTGATATTATTGAGTTGATAAATTTACTTAGCAGCTCTTCAGCCTGAAGAAGATATTTTTTTTTCTTGAATAGTTCTCTTGAGTTTTTTTTATCTGATTTTTTAACTCTTTTTTGTATTTGGGCAAGTAAATCTTGGTAGGTTTTATTTGTAACGTAAATGTTGTAAAATGTTTCAATAGTTTGGGAATAGTCTCTCCAGGCTTTGATTATATCCGAGTCTGAACTATCAACTGTTATATAAGGACAACTATTGATAATTTTAACAGTATCATAGTTGCTTAATATGGAAATAAACATAACAATCAAGCCTAACTTAAAACTATATTCTTGTATGCATATTTTATGCAAACAAAGGCTAAAATATCCTTCAATATTACTATACTGCAAATAATCTTTAAGAAAACTCGTGAGTTTGTTAGTAAAATACTTATTTTGAGAACTCCTCTTATCAAGTTTTAAAAAAGCAAAATTCATAGTCAGTAATTTTACAGGCTCTTCAGGCACTTTGAATCTACGACACGGTATATTAAAAGGATTGCATTGGTATGAAAAATTCGCGTTGATTACCGTAATAAAGTCTTTAAAACTAATCAGTTTTTCATCATTTAAGAGAACTTTCTTGGAGGATTTAAAACTTCCACAACCCATTATTATTAATATTACGTTTCAAATAAACAGATATATTTTGATTTATTATAAGATTTTAAAGGATTTTATTTAGGTGTTAGGTTTTGATTAAGAAAATCAAAAGTTTAGGTCAAGGATTTGTGATTTTTGTATTTTTTTTTTGCATTTAAAGTCCTTTTACGATATTTTGTTGAAGGCTAGTTAGATTTTTATGAGAAAACGAGTTTTGATAAGATAAAAGGTTGGAATACTTTTTGTTGAAGTAAAAATAAATTTGGATTCTAGAAATGTTTGAAACTATTTTAATTTAATAAAATATTTTTTTTGTATAATGGATGCTAGGCTTTAGGGAGTTAAAATGATAAATATTTGTTGTGAGATTTTTAAAACTAAGGAATCGGAAAGTATAATTTTAAGCAATTACGATGAAGGATTATGCTTTATAATAATAATGTTGTATAAATTTGTGATTTACTATATAAATCCCCATTTTTTCTAGATTTATCACAACATTATTCTACCTATAAACTTTCCCTTAATATAATATCCTTTCTTCCTACCTGCAAATTCCTCTTCCAAAAATGCCCCTCAAACTTATTTATACAATCATATCCTGCACAACTCCCTATAACACCCAAACCTATCATTATCATAAAACCCACCATTATCATAAAACCCACCATCATCCCTTAAACCCAACTTCTCAAATATCACCTTTAAAGCATTTAAATCTTTCATAAAACTTCACTAATCAAGAAACTAACTCTATTATTAGTCTTTAATTTTCTTCTTAATACGTAAATCGGAATTGTGTCCGCATTTACGCTTACGGCAATTGTGTGCTCTCAATGGCAACCTAGCATAACATTTCCTGCAGATTTTCTTATCACATTTATAGCTACGGGCAAGTTCCATAAGAGTAGGCTCAATTGCCCCACCTCTTAATCTTAAGACCAAGTGAAGAGTCGATTCTTTTTGGATGTTGTAATCAGCTAAGGTTCTTCCATCTTCAAGCTGCTTTCCTGCAAAGATTAGGCGCTGCTGGTCTGGAGGAATTCCTTCTTTGTCTTGGATTTTTGCCTTCACGTTCTCAATTGAATCAGAAGACTCTACATCTAAAGTTATCGTCTTTCCTGTAAGAGTCTTAACAAAAATTTGCATATTTATGGCTACGGTTAATTAGCATTATGGCTTATTTGGTTTTATATTTTTTATTTGATAGTTGGATTTAGGATTTGCTTGGAATGGGGAGGATTTTTTTATTGGCAAAATGCTTTGTGTTGGGAAAATTATTGGGTTGGAAAATGGTAATGAAAGGTGGTTGTGTTAGTTTTTTTTGAGCTTTTAAGGTTTTAAGAGCCTTTTGAGGATTGGATTTAGAGTTCATATGGGTTGATATTGGGATATAGTTGAGGCTATATTTTTATATAGTGTTTGTTTGTAGTATTCAAGAAAAAGATATGAAAGGTATTGATTTATAATGAATTACTTCCTAATCATCCCTAACCTCATTTAACCTAAATCTTTAAACCACTCAATCCTTAAATCCAAATACTACTTACTAATAACTTTAAGCATTACTCCACCTTGAACTAACCGAACTGTTCTCTTCAGTATCCCAAATCGCTATCTCTCCTCCTAAACCACCAGTAGCCAATACAAAAGGACAATCCTTATAAAACTCAATACAAAAAAGTTCATCAACATTAGCATTTCTTTCTGCAACTAATTCCATATTCCTATCATCCCAAATCTTAACCATCTTATCTTTACCTGCAGTTGCTAATAACCCACATTTTCCAGGACTATATGAAAAGCAACAAGCTTCACTGTGTAATTTTGCTTCATACATAGGTTTATTTATAGACCTAGCATCATAAGTATAAAAATATCCATCTTCTGTTGATACAGATAATTGATTAGCCTCAAAAGGATTCCAAGCTATACTTTCAATAGATGATGGGACTGAAGTTTGCATATTAGCAGTAGGGTTATCAGCAGATTTTATATAAATATTTCCTTCAATACCAGCACTTGCTAAGATTTTCTCTTCAGTTGGATGCCATTTAACCCCTTGAACTTTATCTTGATGATAATCAAAAGTGCTTTTGCACTTACTTTCAATTATATCCCAAAGCTTAACTTTTTTATCAGCTGATCCACTTGCAAGTAAATTGCTAAGTAATTCTTACTTTCTTGTTGGATGCATGTGTAATGATAATACAGCATCATGATGACTACCAGTTTTATATGTTTTCTATATGATATATACGGTTTTTTTTCTTTTTTTACCTGATTGGCTTTCGACACGTTTTAAACCTCCCATACGAGATGTTGGTTCTAAAGATTCTAAAACATCAAGGTCCCAGATTTCAATCTCAGGAATAAAACCCCCTACAGCCAAGCAGTTCCCTGGTTTTGATGGAGTACTTGGGTTGTATGGAAGCCATTGTAAAGATAAAGGATATGCTGGGAGGATTATATCATGATGCACATAAAGAGAACTTGTTTCTTGAACGTAAACATAGACATGAAGCTCACTGAAATCTCCGTTTTGAACACCTGCTACTAAGATACAGTCGTTAGGTTGGATTATATTATCTTCTTCTTCAGACTCATCTTTGTAGTTTTCTAGCTGTGGCTCATAATCGACCCCAGCGAACTCAGGTAAACATTCTTCGTTTTCATAATTATCCATGTCCATATCAATACCTTCGCCTGCCTTGATTTCTGCCAGGTCCTCAGGTGTTACTTTTTCTGCCACAGGGTTTGAAGCGGCATATCCTTTTGGAACCCAAGCAAGACAAGTTATCAGGCTCATTATAATACTTTAATATGGATGAATATTTGACATGATTTAGGTTGAAAAAATATATAAATAAGTGATAAAGTTTTTTTATAAGGGTATAATGATTTTTGATGTATTTTATTAGTTTAAATGGGATTTTTATATGAAAAAAGTATTATGAAGATTGCCTTACTTAAAGATTATGCTTTGCTGATATTGTAAATATGACTATAAAATATATACTTAAAAAAATTATCTTAAAAGTAACACCTAATCTATTCGTATAATCATATACAACAAAACCCTAACACCTATATTTATAAGCATATCCTAACATATACCTATAATCTTTCTTTTTTATATCATCTTAATAATTAATCCCTCTCATTAAAATCTGAAAAAACCAATTCCCTTATAAGTTGCATAATCTTAACAGCCATCTCGCTTTCATATTCTTGTACTTCCTCATTAACTTTTAAAAAAAAACGATTACTCTTAGTAGGGTGCATAAAAACCGCATCAACATCAGCAATACTATATACCATAACTTTTTTTCCATCAGTAACTTGTAAAACATGTTTCCCATCAGTTCCTTTTCTCAATATTAAAACAACATTTGTAGTCATAATCATCCATATACGTTTAATTGAAAATTTCTGATAACTTGATCGAGCTTCAGCTACTATGCTTCTATATTTTAAAAGTTCAGTTGCCATATCATTTTCTATTTGAATATGTGTTGCTAATTTATCAACCATTTCTTTTTCGTATTCACGAACTGATTCAACTTGTTTTTTAGATGATGAGTGTTTTTCAGATAATTCGAAAATGGTTGAAGAAAGGTCTAGAAGAATACTATCAAGGTTGTTATGACGTTCACGGGTTTTATTTGTTTCAAGTTGAATTTCGTGTTTGTCTTTTTTGTGTTGGGAGGTTTTAAGATTTAGTTCGCTGATCTGTGTGCGTAAAGACTGGATTTCTTGTTTGATGTTTTCATTATTTGTAGTTAAATGCTTTGATTTTTCCTCAATATCTCTATATATTCTTTACAACTCTAGTTCCTTAATACATTCACTTAGATTATCATTTTCCATAATCAAAAACCCAATATCTTCAGATAACTTTTGATTTGTTTGTTCTAATATATAAAAACTTCTTGAATCATTTTGAATGTTTTCATTTAGATTCCCAAGTAAATTCATGTTACGCATTTGATGCTCCAAATCTTGATTTACAAGACTTAGTCTTTCCATTTCTATGATCTTTTTATAAATTACTTTGTTTTTTAGATCTTGTTCCGCTTGATGTACGGCTTCAGCAATTTTTTTATAATCGTTTTGTTGTTGTTCACGATATACACGTTCAGTTCGTACAGCTTTACGGAGAAGTGCAAGATTTTGCTTCATTTCTTCTACAGTCCAACCTTGTTCTTCCATATAATAATAATAATTTTTTTTTGTATAGAAGATGTGTTTATGTTTTGGGGAAATTATTATTTGGGTATTGTTATTAGATGAAAAGTTTATTGGAATGGATTATGTGATTTGATAAGGTTTTTTTGGAAAAATAGGTTTAGGGTTTAGGGTTTAGGGAAATGTATTGATTAGAGGATTTTTTTAGGGTGTTATGAATTGATATGAGTGGGTTTATGGTAATGGAATTTAGGGAAATGCGAATAAAGGTTTAGATAGTTGATTAAACTTTAAGTGGAAAATTGTAAAAGATCTTATAAAAGAACAAAATTTGTTGTGAGAGGATTTATAATAAGGAAATGTTTATCGAAGTTAAATATATAATAAAACCAACGTAAAATAATTTGTTAAAACTATTAAAAATAATAAAAATCGTATAAGTGCACCAACATCTCCAAAATCTCACAACATCTCATCAGCACCTGAAAAATCTAACCACCATCTCCAATTCCAGCCCCAAAAGCTGAATTTTTCTAAAATTGGCTTAAAAATCGTATTCGCACTTTCAATCCTATTCACTCCATATCTAAACCCTAACCTCTAAAACCCATAAAATATCCACTATGAATTTAAATCTCAAATTAAACACCTACATCTAATATCGAGGATTCCTAATTCCCCCTCTACTCTCTTCACTATCTCTACTATAAGTAAGCAAAGACTCATCATCAAGAAAACTATCAATAGAAGGAGTCTGTTTTCCAGATGGTACATCAAGAAAAGCAAAACTCTGTTTAGTTCCTCTTACTGGACTTGTAGATTGTCCTCTTGGATTAACAACTTTTTTCGGAGACCCAGTTAAAGCTGACATATAAATATTCAGAAAATCATCAATTTGCACATAACCTCCTCCTACACGACATATAATCGTCCCATTTTTCATTGAAACATTCACTTTTCTATTACCAAACTCATAAACTCCTCTAGCGAATTTTATAAAATTGTTTTTTATTCCTTGGCCTATATGATATTCTTCTAAACTTCTATCAATTGAATCTTTTCTTCTTAAGTTTTTTGGACTTCTCGCCCTATCATCACGAATACTCACCCTTTCAGTCCTACTACCTTCAATATGCCCTTTTAATTCGTTTATAATTTTTTCTTGATTTGATATTTCTTGTTTAAGTTCACTGATTTCTAGATAAAGTTCATGTTTTGATGTTTCTGATTGTTCAAGTTTTTCATCAAGTTCTTTTATTTGACGGATTAATTCAGCTTCGAGTTTGTCAGAGATTTTTTTTTCGCTAGCTTTTTGAAGTTCGAAGACTTTTTGTTTGAGACCGATGACTTGCTGTTGCATTTTCTGGTTCTCTTCTTCGTGTATTTGGCATGCATTGATTTTAATAGAGCTTAGAGATTTGTTTATTTCTTTATATTTTATTAGTTCTTCTTCTAATTTCTGTATATGATCATGTGTATTTTCTAATTCAGCTGTTAATTCTTTTGCTAAGCTTTGTTGTTTGATATAATCTGCTTCATAAGATTCAATTGATAGTTTTTTTATTTTCTCATTTAGGTAGGTTATTTCTAGGTTCTTTTCGGCAATAAGAGAATTCAGTTTGTTGTTTTCGATTTGTAGAGTTATTTGTCCATCTGCTAGTTCTTTGATTTTCTGGAGGCTTTTAATGTCACGATCTTCAGCTCTTTTAAGCGCTGAATCGTATTCATGCTGCAGATGCTCAAGTCTTATGTCATATTTTGCAGGGGCTAAGGATAGAGTTGAACTTTCTGTAGATTCATTGGCTATTGACACTTCAATTCTTGGGGCGTCGACATTAGCTGGAACATTGCTTACAAGGTCGTCGTCAATATCGTCAAAAAGAGGCAGCCAGTATGTGCCGACTTTTAGTTTGTTTGCTTGAATGGAAACACTGCCAAAAACATTCCCACTACGCATATTTTTGAGGATTAGTCTAAGCAAGCCCTCAGAAGGAATATCTGTAAGAGAGTCCGATGTGCCTGTTATTGGGGTTATGACATCGATAAAATCCCCATCTAGACTGAGATAACACCCTGCATTTGTAGAAGACTCATCAAAGCCGTCTATTTGATTAACTGATATCTTGATGCTCATTATCCCTCAAATTTTTGTAATAAAAAACAATGCAAAGTTTACATTGATTTTAGGATTTGAATGTATAATTTTCGTTTTTATACATAAAAAAACTACTGAAAATCATTAAATAGTAACAAAAAACAACAAAAAAAACTTATGATGATATAATTTTATTTATGTGGAAAATAGAACTAATGTATATTATTCTAATTAAAAGTTATTAAAAATGCATTTGGATGATGATTTTATAGACTAATTTGATAATAAAAGTTACTGTTTTGTGAATTGATGAGTTTTTATGGACTTTTAAAATAGTTTTTCTGTGTATTCATATAAATTTTGCTTTTAAGTTTTATGCAAAATATTAAGCATATCAAAAAATCAAGAAAAAAACCTTAAGCTAAACCAAATAAAATCAACTTACTTTCAATAATCTCTACCCTTTTCATCTCAAAAGCAAGTCATGTACAACAGTAATAATTTATTCCTATACCCTAATAGTAGAAATCATCATATCATTCAAAACAAAAAATCCATAATCAACTCTAAATCCAAAAAACCAAAAATCCATAAAATCATATTCTTACCTACATAAACCTATTATAAAACCCAATAAAAATTCCCTTCCCTCAAAAAAACAATTTTCTTCCTTCCTTCTTTCTTACCAAAAACCAACTACCAAACATTAAATCAAATAGCAAACCTTAAATCCTCCTAATTTAACTTATACATTAAAAAAAAAATTCGATAAAAAATGCCATTTATTTTTTTCTAATAATGTATTATCTGTATTCCATATTCATTTACTCTTTCATTCTCATATCAAAATCTACAGATATCGAGCCATTCCAAGTTTATTCTCCAAGTTTATGTGGTATAAGCAGTATCAAGGCAATTGACTCAGACGGTATATCATTTTTATTAGTTTTTTCTGGGAGCACAGATATAAAAAGTTATTCATCAAATATGATGATTTACGATTATTACGCTGTTCAATATTCAAGTACATCTGATTATCCAAATGATAGAAGTTATTATGGTATGGCATATTCAACTGAATACTATGACGACTTCAAATTAATAAATGCTATAGTCTTTGGAGGACTCGGTGCAAATGGTGTTCAAGGGGATTTTTGGATGTATTTTAGTGATTATGATTTCTGGTATGAACTTGATATTTATTTACCAGAATCCGCTTATAATTTTGCTTATACATCGTATTATGACCAAAATCAAAATTTGACAAGAATATTCGTTGTTGGAGGAATCAATAATTTAAATGAGTATGTTCAGAGTGCTAATGAGTAAAGTTTATATAGATTTGTTATAGAAAATGAAGAAATAAATTGGCTTAATGATTATGTTGAATGCACCACAAAAGGGCTTGCAGGATCCCAACTGATATATTCTGATAACTCTTTATATCTTTTTTCAGGATATTCTTATAATGAAAGTGTTTTTTACTTTAATGGTTTATGTAAACTTGATTTGACTGATATAAATAATCCTTGGGAAAGTGTTGATTTAGCAAGTCAGTTTGGGGATATTATTCATGGAGGTAGTTGTTTGTATGAAAACTCGATTTATTATTTTTTTGGTTCAACTTATAGTGCTAGTGGAATAAAATATAGTGACAAAATATATAAACTTAAATTGGATCAAGTTGATAAAGGATGGGAAGAAATTAATTTTAAATGCCCTGATGGAGAAATTTGTGCTAGGGATTCGTTTGGATATGCTTGTTTTAATAATGAAGTTACTATTATAGGAGGGAAGACTGCTTTAGGTGTTACGAACTCAATGTTTAGTATTGAAATTGATAAGATTACTGGTGAAAATCAACTTAGTGAAATTGAGTTTCCAAACCCAAGAGCATTTGCTAGTCTAACTCAATCTTCAACAAAACTTCTTCTATTTGGAGGAATAAATAAGGAAAAGATATTTAATGACCTTTGGCAATTTGAATACAACAGCGAAAATAAGTTAGGATCATGGACAGCGCTTTCTACTTTAGGTTCATCCCCCGAGCCTCGTTACGGCCACGCAGCAGCAACCCAAGGTATTTTCACAATCATAATAGGTGGGACAACCTACGACAAACGTATTCTATCAGACATATGGCTTTTAAACTCCTTATCAAACACTTGGACCAACATAATCCCATCAGAAACTTCAAGTTCAAAAATCCCATCTCTAACAAGATCATGTGCAATGTTCGATTTACCAAAATTCTATTTTCTTGGAGGCAAAAGTTTATCAGGTAGTAATTTCGACTTATGGGAATATGATTTATCAACAAACAAATTGACAAATCTTATTAAATCAAACACTTTATATACAGGAACACATGGTCATGCATGTCAATTAATAAAAGAAAAAAACCAATCTTTTATCTACTCTTTTTATGGTTTAAAAAATGATATGAATGATTTATTTTGTGGTATAAGAAGAATAAACATAACAGATAAAAATAATATTATTGTTGATATCATAAAAGAAAAACCAGATAAAATGCAATGCCGAGGGAATTTCGCTTTTTCATATAACGGAATGAGTATGTTGATAATTGGAGGGGAAGTTTTTCCTGATTTTGTAATGAAAGATATATGGATGATAAATTTCACTGATACTTATGGAGAAAAAATGGAGAGTTCGCTATATGAAACTTTATCGGGGTCTTCAATGTTAGCATTTTCTGATCAGGTATTTGTGTTTTCTGGTTACCACGATGGGAGTTTTTCAGTAAATTCAGATCTGAGTTCTTCGCTTTATTTGACAAGTATTAAAGGAAACCAGAACTGTGGGTTTGGGTATAATAAAACCAATGAAATTTGTGAACCTTGTAGCGAGAGTACATATAAACCAACTTATGATGGTATATGCCTTTTATGTCCTCCTGGAACAAGCCATAACCTTCAAGCGGCAACTGATATTTCTCAGTGTACCCCATGTCCTAAAGGTAAATATTATGATAAAACAGGTACTAATCAATGTATAAATTGCCCTATAGATTTTATATGCCCAGCAGGTAGTGCAGAACCTTTAAATATATCAGTAATAAAATCAGAACAACAATCACAACCTAAAAATTTTATCCAACCATCAATGGGATATAGTATGACTATTCTTGGATCAGTTTTCGGGTTTTCAATACTCATTTTTATAATGATTTTCTCTTCTGCATTGTTTACTAAAGTTGTGTTTAGTGTTTATGAACTATATAAAGCTGATCATATTATTCCAAGAGGCGAAACTAGTTATAAAGAAGATAAGACAAAAATAAGCTTTTTTGGAGGGTTTTTTTCAGGACTTGCAATTATTGTTATTATTTTCAACTTTGCCCTTTTTATTGTCAATTATATTTATAAGGATGAAGATGAAACACGCAGTTTAGTACCTATGGTATCACTTGTACAAGAACATGATTATGTGAATAATCATTTGGTTTTAGAGGTTTATATGTATTCGTATAGGGATGAATGTATGGCTACTCCTCATTTTACCTCTAGTTTTTTTAATTTGACATATGCGTATTTTGATGAAAAAAGTATAGGAGAGGAATCAGTTGCTTGCACTCATGTTATTGATGTGGATTTTAATAAACTGTTTACAACTGGGGCTTCTATTGACTTATCATTCTTCTCATATACTTCTGATATTTCTTTAACGATATCTGGAAAATCAGGAAATCCAGGAGCAAAAAGTTCATATACTCAAACCCTTACACCAACTGATAATTTTGTTTTTAAAGGTCTTGATCCTAGTATTTTTTCTTTCAATATTATGCCATCGTATTATAATTATAAAGGATTTTTTGGGGAAGTTTCTGAAAGTATTGGGTTTCGTGTAAGTTCATTTGTTTCACCAATAAGTGGTTCGATAAAATCCTTAGAAAATATTTACTTATCAGCTGGGTTTAATATAAAAATCGAGTTTATTATGAGTGAGTCAGGAATGACAACTTATAGATTCCATCAAATAGACCCGATTTCTCTTATTATATTAATGCTAGCTTCAGTTCCTGGACTAATTGGCTTGTTTAGATCTATTTTAATAGCCTTTGAAAAGTTTTATTATAAGTGTAAAAAAATACCAATAGGAGTTGAAGGGACTAGTGCTAAAGAACAATATAATAAATTAGCCCAAGGGCATAATAGTGCTGAAACTGATCATGATATGCCTGAGAAAAATAGAGATAAAATTTAGGTATAAGTCTTAATAGATTTCTTATAAAAATATGTGAGATTTTAGTTATAAAAAAAAATAGTTTATATGTAAAAGATAGGATTTATGAATTAGATTTATTTAATTATATGATTTTTTTTGTATATACATGTATTTAGTGGTAATTTTTAAGTAAAGATTTGAAATTTTATAATTTTTATAATATAAATGCAAGAAGGGCTTATTGGTATTGAAAACTCAAGTATTGATACAGCGAGAACTTTATGGATGGGAGAAGTTGATCAACCTTATATGGATGAAGAGTTTATATCCTCACTTTTTGCTGGTGTTGGTAGCCAGGTTAGTGTTAAAGTTGTTAGAGATAGGAACACAGGACTTCCAGGAGGTTATTGCTTTATAACTTTTAATACTCATGAAATGGCTGAAAGGGTACTTCATGCATATAATGGTCTACAAGTTGCGAATACAAACAAAAGATTTCAATTGAATTGGGCTAGGTATGTAAAACTTAAACAACAACCCTTAGGCCCTATTGGGAATTATGATCAGTATGTGGCAAGAGGTGGTTCAGGCCAATTAGTTGAAATCACAACAGCTAAAAAAGATCTGTTCATGAGAAAACTAGATGTAGTTGAGCTTAATCTTGAATATGCAGCTTTTCATTGTGAGCAGTACTTGGAGCTTACAAAGCCAGAGTTTTTGTTAACTTAAAGAGTTTAGCGACTATAAAATATATCCTGATTCTCATATCATATTATATACTTAAAATTATATTGTGAAAAAAAATTCTTATAAATGAACGCTGATAGTCCTTCACAACAAGCATTAGAAGTTCAATCAATGCTTTTTGATATTATAAACTCAATAAAACTTAATGAAGCAAATATTATGGCTCTTGAAGCTGAAAGACGTAGATTCCAGCTGACAATTGCTGAGGTCAATAATCAACAGGATGATGCGGTTTTGTATAGGCCAGTAGGACGAGCTTATGTGATGAAAACTAAAGATGAGATTTTATTAGATATCAATAACTCTATAAGACGTTGTGAAGGTGAACTTGATGAACAATTGAAGAAAAAAGAAGTCATTATCAAAAGACGCGATGAGTTTATTGCTAATAATCAGTAAGTTTATGCGTAACTTAGGTTTTAACTTGACTATAATTTTAAGGGAAATACTTGAAGTCTTTTATATAAAAACATCTACAACTAATCTTAAAGCATACTCTTAAAAAGTATTTTTTTAAATAAAACAAACCATCTCTCTATTAATTATAACAAACATTAAATCAACNGATTATATTATAAAATCATCTTAATATTTTATATAAAAACATCTACAACTAATCTTAAAGCATACTCTTAAAAAGTATTTTTTTAAATAAAACAAACCATCTCTCTATTAATTATAACAAACATTAAATCAACACACAAATTATTAAGATAAAATTTGTACTACACAAATCATTAGTCTGCTTCCAAAAAGAAAAAGGGCATACTTAATAATTGTTTCGTTGTTGGTCTATCATGAGGATCCCTTATAAGACATAACGATATAATCGAACGGAGCATCGAATCAGTCTGAGGGATATCTGGATATGAGTTATCTTTGCTTATAAGATAAAAAACTTCCTTAGAATCACTTGATAAATTCGACCATGGAGGTTTGCCTGATGCCATTTCTAAAAGTACACATCCAAAAGACCAAATATCAGCAGGATAGCTATGCCCTTGACGATTAACAACTTCAGGAGCCATCCAATAAGGACTACCTCTAAGTGATTTTGATATATGTCCTTCAATATCTTCAAATTTCCTAGAAGAACCAAAATCACTTACTTTTAAAATACCATTTGATGAAATCAAAATATTTGCTGATTTCAAATCTCTATGAACAATTTGATTTTCATGTAAATAATTAAGTCCAAGTAAAAGTTGTTTTGAATAATTTTTTATAACATCGACCTCTAAAGCTCCGTATTTTGTAAGGATTGTTTTTAACGATCCACCTGGGACAAATTCTAAAAGTACATCGATAGATTTCATATCATCAGACATATCTGTTTGATGATAATGGACGATGTTTGGGTGAGCTAATTGTTTAAGAAGGCTTATTTCTTTTTTCATATTTAAGAAAACTTTTTCTATAAGTTTTGGGTCGTCTGAAAGCTGTATATTTATTACCGTGAAATGTTTTACAGCTAGAAGTTCGCCAGTTTTGAGATTCATACATTGGTAAACTTTAGCATAAGCTCCTTCACCTATTAAATCACCTCTTTTCCATCTTATCGCCCTTCCACTTCTTGGGGTGCTTAAGTCCATAAAAGTGTTCTCTGAACCATCTGTATGGAACATAAGGTTTTTACGTATTTTCAACTGCTCTTCTCTAAGATTAGTTGAATGCGAACGTAATATTACTGCGAAATCAGGCTTTTCAGCATCTACAGCTGCCTTTGTATAACATGCACTTCCCATATTTTTAAATATTTCTTATAAATAACTTGAACTAATTGATTTTATTTAATAAAAGTATGATTTTATGTTGAGATTAGGATAATTTTAGGTTAGACTAAAAAATGTATGGTGCGAATATGATTTTGTATTAGGAAATTAATTATGAGGTATAAAGATATGTGTTGTAGTTAAAATTTTACTTTTAAAATATATGGTTGCGATAATGAATTTTGATGTTTTTATAATATATATAATTTTACATTTTATTTGAAGAATACATTAGTATCTTTAAATATAAAAGGAATTAAAGTTTTATGTGTTTATAGACTCATAACTTATTATATAATATAATAACTTGTAATATTTCTAGTATTTAATTTAGTATATCTCATCCTACGAAAAATAGGAAATTTTTCGTAAAATCCTGTGAAAAAAGTAAAATCAAAAACCATTTTGTCATCTCCACTTTTTCCTTAAAATATCATTATTTCAACTTTCACTACCTTCTCACTATCCAAAACTCTCTTCACCCATTATCATCCTAAAAACCCATAATATTTCCTAAATTGCATAAATCCCCAACTCATAATCATCATCTAAATCAGTATATTCCTAATACAATCAACATAATTCCTACACCTTCACAACAACTTCCTTTATCATCAAAACATCCAAAAACATAAAATCCTTTTATCCTAAAAAAAAACTATTCTATTCGCAATAATTATGAAACCCAAAGTCTCTTTCTTGAGTAACCGCATTATAAATCCCATAAACTATTATCGTAACAGCAGAAATCCCTTGTGATATCGCTAAAGCCATAACAATAATAGAAGCTCTTTTATACTTATTAACAATAGCTTTAATAACAAAAACCCCAAAAGCAGATCCTAACAAGCAAAACGCTAAATTCCACAATGCATATGACATATTAACTTTCCCAGCAATTGTATACTGTAAAGCTGAAACTGTTGATGTAAAAAAAACCATAAAACTCATTGAAGCTGCCATAACTTCAGGTCTTACACCAATTTTTAAGAGTACCGGACTCATTATAATAGCTCCACCAATCCCTATAACTGAACCTAAAAACCCAGTCACTACCCCAGCAATGACCATTTTTCTACATCCAGATTCATCCCATTTTATATCTTTTTCATCAAAATCATACCCATAAGCAACTTTTATCTTATAATCTTTAAGCTTGTAATTAACACAAAAAATCGATATCCCTATAAGAACCATTAAAATAGCCCCACTAGCAAGCCAAAAAGACCAAGTGCAAAACTCTAGACCTGCTAAAGATTTAAAAGTTCGACTACCTCTGATTAATGAACTGAGGATTGTGAAAATGTATATAGAAAAAATTATCAGCAAAGCACGTAAAGGGAAAGTTTGTTGTTCAGCTGAATATATTTTTTGCAAATGTGGATCGGTTGGACTTTCACATGGACTTGAGATTAATGTAGGGTTATTAAATATCTCAGTTTCTTTCTTATAATGTTTAATAGCTGATTGTAATGTTGATATTGTTAGATATATTAAAATACCTATAAGAATTACAAGTATAAGCCAATAAGGTGAAGATATGTTAGCAATAACCCCAAAACTAGTTCCGATAAGCAAGGGGCTAATTAAAATTACTATAAGGTCATAGTCTATAAGTGGACGATTTCTTGTTGGATGTCTTAAAAACATTTTAATTGATGCAGCTGTTAAACCTGTACCTATGACAGAATATTGGCTTAAGGCTACAGCGCTACTAGGGTTAAAATGACTGAAAGTTACGATAATCATGACAAATAGGGCTCCACCACCGATTCCTGAAGCTCCTGCTAACCCGCTCATTATGAAAACCAAACAAGTACCTAGAATTTCCCAGTTGGTTATAGGGAAAATATCTTTGTGACGACATTTACCATTGTCGCAGACTTCTAATGATGAACATTCACTATTTTTTTCACAAGAATATGCAAGAACTATTACAAGTAGAAACCATAATTTCATTTTATATGAGAAATAATGGAAGAGGAAGATATTGCAGAGTTGAGATTGGATTTTTTATTAGTCATGGATTAATTTTTTTTATTATGATTTTTGAAGTTTAAATTTTTATATTTGAAAGGGTTTAGATACAATTGAAGGCCTTTATAGAGTTTTCAATGAAGGATTTATGAGTTTGACCTATTTTTTATGATGGATTATTTTGATAATTATACTTATATGGTTTGATCATAAGAATATAAAATGAAAATGCAATTATTTACTTTATGTATTTTGAAATGAGTTTTATTTTAAATAGACTACCCTAATTATTATAAAACCATTACAATTGCCAACAAAAAATATAACTTATATTAAATATCAGCATTTTCATGTATTTTTTTTCAAACATTTAATTATCACAAAATATTTTTCAAATTTTTTTTACCTTAAATAGGCTCTTAAGTGTTCAACAAACATAGCTTGATCACTCTGTGTACTATTCACTACAAACTTTGGTATCGAACCTCTAACATCCATATGTAGTAAATAAATCATCTTAGTCTTATTATTACCCATCGGGATAAGAAAATGAGTTGCAAAATAAATATGCCCACGTACATAATTAGTCTCAGGGCATTCAGGATGTTGAACACTTAAAGCTACAGCGGCAATAATCCCATCATCCATACAAAACTTTCTCTGTAACAAACAAAAATCCCTACCATTTACAGGGCCAATTCTCTTAAACCTCTGATATGATATCCCCATATCATCATTAATAAGCTTAATAACATATCCACTTTCAAACATTGTATCATAATAACTCTTGCGACTTAAATCTTTAAGACATTCTATTATATCTTCAGGTGTTCCTTTAAGTTCCCCTTCAGATTTTATAATATAAAGTCCTCCTGCAGCTTTTCTTCTATAAGCATTTACATAACGAGATTGGATTTTAAGTTCTTCCCAACCATTTTGTTCATCTAAAAGTGTTTTTGAGTCATTTAAAACTCGATTTGTTTCATTATAATATTCTTCAGGGCTGTTTATGTCTAATATTGATAAATTTCCTTCTTGATCATCATCGTCTGATTCTATAAAACCTTGATTTTCGTTTGTTTGTAAAGAATAAACATTTGAAGTTTCGATATATTGTTTGAAAAAACTTAAAAGATCTGGGTTTCCTATAAGTGGATTTAATATTTTAGTATGATTACCATAATGCGTTACTAAAGTTTTTCTTTGATTATCTTGTGGTTGGATTTCAAATATATTTTTTATATCATCGTCTTGAGTTTTTTCAATAACAAAGTATGAGTTTTTTATATAGAAAAAATGTTGGGAAATAAACTGAGACTGTGAAATACTATTAAGATTATATGAAAAATGTAGAGAAAATGATTCAAGGATTAAAGATAAATATGGCTCCCATTGTGATCTTGAAGAGTTATCGTATAATCCTGAAATTATCTCCCCAATACTTGCATTTATTGTTGTTGAGGTTTTGAATGCGGTTTTTTGAAAAGAGTCAGTTTTGGTGATTGGTTTTGATGATATAGAAAAATAGATTATTGATGTTAATAAGGCTAAAAGGTTTAAGATTGAACCGAAATATGATTTGATTAGTTTGCAGATGAGAAATGATAGGATAAAATATAGGATGTAGGTATGAGAAAAAGTAGTATTTTTGTAGTTTTTGTCTTTGTTGTGATAAAATATGCAACTACCACAAGTTGTCGATATATTGTAATTTTTATTGAGTATTTCTTGGATTTTTTTATCGATCGCTGGGAGAAGGGAACTTTTTGGGATTTGGTTAAGAAGTTGGGTGTTTTCTTTTGCAAGTGACCCAAAGTATGAGGAACATGCACAAGAATTTTCAGTATTAGATTCAAGTATTTCTTTTGTTGATTTCGTTAGAGAAATCTGCCATATACCAAGTTCGCCTAAAGTATTGAATTGGATTTTCAATACTATTTGATTGTTTTTTATAATATCTAATACAAGACCATTTGGGTCTTTTGATATACAACATCCAGGTAATTGTAAGATGAACCTTGGCTCAGTAGAAGTTGGGGACTTATAGTAACAAAGTACCCCTGATTTTAAATACAGAAACCTTCTTGACCAAACCCTTTTTCTTTTTATCTTATAGTTTCCCCCTAAATCTTTATTCAAGTCAGGTGTTATATTTTGATCCATATTATTTATATGCACTTTATTATTAATTTCATATATAACTATATATATTATTATACATTCTAATAAAGTGATTCAGATATAATTATACTACAACTCCAATCAAAAATAATGATTTTTTTCACACACTTCTTAATACTTTTATTATATATTCCCTTCCTCATATACATCCACGTGTTTTTTCAGCTTGGACGTAATAGTGTTAATTTTTGACTTATGGAAATAATTAACACAATATACTAAAACAATCAAGCAATCTAATACTATTCCAATAAACAAATTAGTTGAATTCTCATGATCGAGACCATAACTCACAAAACATACAAAAGAAGCTAAACCTAACAATAATGAATGCCAACCTAACATAGACTTTAAAAAAATACAATAAATTGAAGTTTCTTTATAGTCAGATATTTGATTTAACCCATGAATTTTCTGTTTATTTATAGCTTGATCATCAGTTAGTCCTTGAATTAAATTGCATTCTAGTTTTCTACTTAAGTCTTCTAATAAGATTTTATGTTCAGTCATTTTACCAAATGTTTCTGTGATAGATAAGGCTAAAGATTTTTCTTTATTTGAAGAATTCTTAGAAAAACTTTGGGGGTTGTTGAGCTGATAATTGTCTTGATTTGCAATTTCAATATTTTGTCTGATTTGTTCGAAGCCGATTATGAAGGATGAGGTTGTTCTTTGAATAGCCATTTAGTATTTTTAGTAGAATTTTTTACTGGATTTTTATAAGAAATAGTAAGGTAGAAATGCTAATAATGATGATAGATTTGAATGGTTAAATTTTTAGATTTAAGTGTAGGATGAAGATTAGGATTGATGTTTTTTAGGTTGATAATAGAAATGATTAGTTTTTATGGGTTTAAATAGGAAAAAAATGTTTAAATTAATCTTTCCTAAACAGCTGACTAACACCTGGTATCTATTATTGCAATATTCGCCTATTTATTTAAATCATCAAAATCAAATATCTTTCACACCCATTAAACTTTCATTAATAAAACCCAACTCCAAACATACTCATCTAACAAAAAAATCTTATTTAACACCCACATTAAATTCTATTACATATTAACTTGCACTCATAAAAACTTTACTATCACAATATAATCTTACAAACAAAAAAATCATTTTTTAAAAATCTCTTATGCTGTAAAATAATGATTAAATCGTTTAGTAGTAGCAATAATATAAATATGTTAAACAAGCCCGGATTATCTTCAAGCAGTTCTTCAATTTCTAGTTCGCATTCGCAAATGGCAAATGTTTTAGAAAAAGCTGAAAAATCTTTAGAATACGAAGAAGCTAGACTTGCTGAATATAATACAATAGGAAAAACATTAGAACATGAAGTTAAGTATTTGACGAGACAATTTTTGATTTCTGAGACTAAATTCATAGAGTCTAAAGCGCTTCTTTTAAATTCAAAGCCTGATCTACTTAATGTTACAAATGAAATTCAAGCACTACTTTCAATGATGAAATATCCTACAGATAAGGAACCTACTTCTGTATATGCACTTATAAAAAATTTCCATTACAAAAACTTAAGTGATGAAACGATTGAAAAATTGGTTCCTCTTTGGAAAGCTGAAAATCGAAGGTTAGATGGCCAGCCTAACGCGATGGTAAGTTTCATTAGTGCCAGTATTGAAAGCAAAATGAAGTCCGACCTCCTAAACTCAGCAGGAAACAAGCTTCACCAAATAATCAATCGCATTGAAGTTCAAAAAATAAGCCTAACTCAAACAGCAGAAAAAGTTCGTAAACTTAAAGCCCAAATGCATTCTTTTACCCAAGATGATCTTAACTCTTTTGCCTGTTCTCAAGAAGATTGGGATAACGACTATATCAAAAATGATATTTGGCTTCATTCCGAAGATTTGTATGGGCTCGATTTCGAGCGAGGTGATACAAGTACTATAATTTATCAGCGTTATGAGCCAAATTGTACAAGTTGTGCATGCTTCACATTTTGAAGATATTGCTATAAAACTTTTTGTCTATAGAAATAGAATATATAAGATATGAAATTTATATACACAGAGAAAATTATAGGTGTTTTTGATATATATTCTTGATAATATATATAATGTTTATTATAATAAATAATTGATATTTTGTTGCAGATATTTATACAATAAATCTTTTAAGTTTTACTATAAAAGCAGCCTAACTCAATTGAAAAATCCTAACTTATAATCATCATTAATTTTATTATACTTTCAACCAGAGATTTTTAGTTTTATACTCCAATAACGCATTTATGATTAAACAATGAAATTTTTATTATATTTATTGACTATTCAATGGCATCTAGCCTCAGGGAATACACACACAACAGCTGTGAGTCTTCAATATTCAGCGACATTTTCACCCCAATCGATGCATTTGAAGAAACCCCTCAAGAACTGCCATCGATACAAGGTTGGCTAGAAAAAAAAACAACAGGTCTTATCCACAGATGGGTTCGCCGATATTTTTCCTTAAAAAACCATGAACTTAAATACTTTTATAATGACCAACTTGATAAACTGGGAGGGGTAATTAACTTTGATATCATCACAATCGACGTGCAAATATCAAAGAAAAAATTCAAGCTAATCATTCTTGGAGGCAAAAGGTCGTTCCAATTACGAGCATCCTCCAAGAAAGAAGCTTTAGACTGGGTTTATGCGATTTCTTTACATATAAACAACTCATGTGGACGAAAAAAAGTTACGGCAATTGCTTTGAAGAAAAGATTCTGGAAATTCTCAAGAATAAGTCAAGATGATTTTCAGACTATGGCTTGTACTGGTGATTTACTTTTGTTTCAAGGTAAAGATACTGTATCTAAGATGCAAAGACTAGTAACAAATAGCAAATATGATCATGTGGCTATAATATTAAAATACTCATCTGGAAGAGTTGCTTTATTTGAGGCTACGGGAGAAAATGGGGTTTCAATTGTGTTTTGGGATGATTTTACTCTTAATCAATGGGAAAAACTGTATTCAAAGCTGGTTTATAGAAGACTGGATTTTGATAGGAGTGAAAGAGCTTTAAAAGGACTAGAAGAGTTTATATATTCTGTCGAAGGGAAAAAGTATAAAATCACAGCAAGAACTTTGATGAGTAGTAGAAAAGATGAGGACCCTAAAAAGAAAAAAGGTTTCTTTTGTAGCGAACTAGTTGCTATGGCATATAAGATGATGTATATATTGCCAGACAATCCTCCAGCAAGTAAATATTGGCCAGGAGATTTCGCAGATAGTAAAAACCTCAAGCTTATTAACGGAGCATGCCTACAACCAGGAATGCTTATAGACTTCGACATCAAATAATCTTAATTGTATACATAAAATACAAGTAATATCACATCCTCATATAAAAAAAAAACTTTTATCCATATCAAAAAAACCCTAATATTATTCATTACATATTCCTTATTCAAAATTTATAAAATCCTCTAAAAATATTATCAACTCTACATTTCCTTCTAATAATCATATCATATCCTCATAAAAAAACTCCTATTTTTATACACAAAAAAAATAGACAATCCATAATTAATACAAAATCTAACTAGCTATATTAGAAGTTCCCTCAATATAACTACCCAATTTATCAAACTTTCTTGGGAGCTTCAAAAAGCTTCCATCACTACAAGCCCTTTGATGCATATTTTCCCTCTTAACCCTTTGTATTTGATATTCTTCAAACATCCATTCATGCAACAAAGCATCATCTGGGGTAATTCTCTTATGATGATCCCATTCTAAACATTGTTCAACAAGGTCATAAAACCCATCTTCACATCCAAAAAGTATTTCCCTAAGACTTTTCGTTGCTGGGGATCTTTTTTTCCCTTTAGAATTCAAAACGATCTTAGGTTTGTTATCATCATTAAAAAAAAGTTTAACCTTTGTACCTTTATCTAATAAGTATTTAGGAGGTAAACCTAAGACTTCCATAATACAAAGTAGCTGATCAGATTCGTTTTCTCCAGGAAATATCGGTTTTCCTGTATAAAGTTCAGAAAGTATACAACCAAAGCTCCACATATCAATAGAAGTAGTATAAGAAAGTCCAAGAATAACTTCTGGAGATCTATAAAATCTACTTTGTATATAAGTATACATCCTTTTCTCATAAAAGCATGCTGAACCAAAGTCAATAACTTTTAAAGTTGTTCCTGTTATCGATTTAAGCAAAATATTCTCTGGCTTTAAATCGCAATGTATAATTTTATATCTATCAATCAACCTTAATGCTTGTAGTATCTGAGCGGCTAATTTCTTTATAGTCGGCAATGGAAGCCCTTGATAATTATTAAGTTTTATATATTGATATAAGTCAATACTTAATATATCAAACATAATACACTATATAGTTTTTACCATATGATTTCTAAAAACAAAATCCCCTAATATATGGACAATACAATAAATATCATTTGGATCTTTATCTTTTATATACTTAAGAATTTCAATTTCTTCTAATGCTTGTTGATAGAAACGTGGACGATTTTTTATGATTTTCAAAGCGATTTCTTTTTTCTCTTTGTGATCAAAAACTTTGACTACTTGGCCGAAACTCCCTCTTCCCATTAGAGATTTAATTTCATAACGATAAGCAATATGATCACTGATGAAGATTTTATAATCCCCTTTATCGTCATCAAAGCCAAAGTTGCTTTGTGAGGTTGGTTTTAGTTTTGGCATTCCATAGCTTATATAGTAAATTTCTGTATATGAGAGGATTTCTTTATGTTCATATGAGTTTAAAGAACTTGAAAATAGTCGAAGTACTGTTTCACTTGTTAAAGGTAATAACATGCTTTTCCATGTTGGTTTTTTATCTAAAGATGATATTTGTTTCCCTTTGATTGGGTTTAGGTTTTTTATTAACCCTGAAGCATTTTCACTGAAAGCATGTTTATGCTTGGAATTTAATTTAAGACTTGCTAAACTTGGTGACATAAGTTTGGATATAGAAAGTTTGGAATTGGAAACTAATGTTGTTAAAGGTTTGCATTTGATGTTTGAAGCTTTCGGGGTTATGAGGGATGATGTGTGCTTGTGCTTTGGAGTTTGAAAAATCAGTTTAAGTTTTTTTGGGCTTTCTGGAGAGTTTGATAGTGAAATTGTTGGGATTTTTGTTGGTCTTTGCATTTTTATTATAAAGGATTGGGTTATTTATGACTTTTCATTAGTATGGATCAGATATTTTAGCTTAATGTAAAAGCATGGGTTTTATGAAGATAAAATTGATGTTTTTTCTGTGAATAAATTATATTAGAAATCATATGTTTAGTCATTTTTATTGATGTAGGAAATTGGCTACTTAGGATTTATAAGCAATTTAAAGATAGGATAATTCGTTTTGGAATTAAAAATAAGGATTATAGAAATTTTTTGATTGTAAGAAAATGTGTGTTTAACTTATGGAAGGATTTTATGTTTAGAAAATGTGTTTAAAATTCAAGACAACTTTATTAGTTTATATGCAGAATCAATTAAAGAACTATTAATACTTTTTGCATAAATTTAGTATAAATAAACATATTATTGAGTTTGTTTTATAACTATTTAAATAATTTACTTTGAAAAATTATTTTTTACTATTTTATGATAGCATAATAAGTATTGCTATATAAAAATGCATAGGGTTTCTGATAAATTTATATGATAAAATCTTTTAGAATATTGTATAAGATGATTTTTAAAATCATTTTTAGGTTTTGTTTTATGTTTTATGCTTTACAGAAACTAAACTTTATTATGTCTATTATGGTAACTATTATCATATGTATTACTTACCAACATCAATATTTTCCATTAGTGCAAGAAAATTAGATAATATATGGCTTGACATAAATATAAAAATGAATCTGAAGCCACGAAAGGAGAAGTTTAATCACAAGTTGTCAAGTAAAAAGAAAGAATATCTTGCTTCTGAAAGCAACTTGCTAAAAAGCAGAAATTCTCCTATGCTATTAGCAATGAGCATAATTCGACCCTTAGATACTCCTAAAGGTTCTAATTTTGAAGTATCAGAAGAAGTAAAAAGAGACTTGCCTAAAGAAAGTAATAAGGAAAAGTTTAAAGCCCTTGAAGAAATTGGTATTTTTTCTGAGTTTTATACCAGTAATCAAGTTTACGATACTAGGCTGAATATAAGAAAACAGAGTACTATACATGTCGCTGATTTTATGAAGAAAAACGATAGAATGCAGCTTCTTCTTAGCACAGGAGATCTCGGGACTTATTTGCAGAAAAAACATGAAGCAATAAAGTCATCGTTCACTAGGGAAAAAGCTGTAGAAAGGTTTTTTTTCCCATCAGAAAAATCCCCTGATTTCTATTCTAAGACACCCAAACTTAGCCCAACTTATGTAAAATTACCAAAAATCAACAGCCCGTTATTGAAAAAACCCCCACCTAAGATAGAGATGCTTAACAATTTGATAGAGAAATGCGAATATGCTTTGTCACTCAAGCCAAATTTCAATGAAGTGAATCTGAAATTAAGGTATAAATAGTAATTAAGTGTATATGTCTTATATAAAATATTTGTGGTTTTTATATATACATTTTCCTCAGATAAAACTAGAAAAAGGGAGAAGATAAACATAATTACTAGATGAATGATTGAATTACATTTTTTAATAATTTTGTGGATTAATTAAGGAAATAGTTGTAAATGTTGAAATAATTGGATATGCTGAAATAGTTTGAAATTTTTTTTTTCTAAGCTGCTAAAAGAAATATTTTCTTCTGAGTTTTACCCTTTGATTTTTTTTTCTGTTGAAATTTAATAATAATAAACATCAAAATACAGTTATTAGGATTATTAAATTAATAATAAAACAAATATCTAATAAGTAAAATCAACTTTAGTCGTATTATCATAATACAAATATTCATAGTATATTTATAGTAGATTTTATTATATCAGAAATCATAATATACCATAAGTTTCATATGTATATCTAAGATGATATAAATCATTATGATTATTAATCATATCTAAATAAGATAAAAAAATCTATTTTTTAAACATTTTCTATTTATATTTTTACAACACCCTTTAATATCTTAGATTTTTATTAGATTATCCATATAATACTTGTTATAATTATCAATATCCTAAAACATATTCAGTAATTATACACACAAATACCCAAAAACCAAATAAAAAATACTAAAAATCTTTTATTTATACTCAAAAAAAATTTTCTTATCATATCCTTACTAAAATCATATATTTTATCTTCATCACTTTAAACTCAATATTAATTAAAAATCTTGTTTTTAAAAATACCCTATTCCTAACTCGAAGTATTAGCCATAACAAATTAAACAACTTAATTTTCTATATATTATAATTTTTTTCTTTGATAAAGCTTCTAAATTCTCAATAATACATCTGAAAATGCTTGAAAAAAATAAAATATTAACTTTGTCCTTCAAATAATTTCCTATTAACAAGATATAATGGGTCGAAATCTATCATAGAGTATATAAAGCCTAGTATTCACATAAAATTATTTTTTAAGGGTTGGACAGCATATTTTCTAAGAATAGTCTTGCCAAAAATTGAATCTTTAACTTTTCTCATGACCTTAAAATTTTCTTGCATAAACCTATTATTTGGATATATTAAAGAAGGTATTAACATTGATTGTAAATTTTTAGTTAGGATGAAAGAGAATATTTAATTAAAATTATGCATTAGAATTAAGGGAAAAAAGTTTTCTTAGTCCTGCTATAGATATCTCAGTATTGAATATAGTTACTTGTTAACAGAAAATTGCATAGATGATTAACAATTTTATTCCTTATCACAAATCCGTGAGAAACTAAATTATTATTATAAACAAAATATACTTTTCTTAAGGAAAACTTTTATTATCCAAAGATTTTAAATTATAAACTACTGATTTATACATTTTTAACATAAGGATCTAAAAATTTTTTTTGGTAAAAAGGTAATCTTTACAAACTATCCTAGAGTTTGAAATAGTTAAAGATCAAAATCATGTTTTTCAGAAAATATGATTTGTTATTCCTGTTGCTATATAATATATAGATATATAAGAATCTTCATTGATATATAGGAACCCTTACTGATATTATAAAGTTTAAATTTGTTGTAAAAACCCAAGAAACCAAAAAATTCAGTAACTTGAAATTAATCTTCAAAATAACTGAATATAATTCACATAAAAGAGCCCAAATTTCAACTTAAAAGGAACTAAAAACTCATAAAAAGTTTAAACATTAGATCTTACTCATCTTCTTTGAATTTTTCTATTAAATCGCCAGCTTGGAAACCTTGTCTTTCTAATGATTCTTTATGGTCTTCAAGTATCATTACGATTTCTCTTTTTATACGGTCTAAATGAATATCCCTTTTTGCAATACTATTTTCAAGCATTTGAGAGATTTTTTTAAGATCATCAAGCTCTGATAAAGATATTTCATCTTTACGCTTTTGAGCTTCTTTTATAGGATCAAGCCACTCTCCTTGAAGTGGATCGAAATGAATAGAGAGGGATTGGATATGAATAATTTTTGATTGAGGTTCCTCAACTTGTTGTGCTTTTCGCCTTATATATATTGACATATGCTTTATTGAATATTAAATATTGTAGGAAAAATGAAAATAAAAAAGGAAAAAAATATGTAAGTTGGACTATTTGGCGTGAAAAATTATGATTGTGATGATTGAAATTGAGATTATAGTTTAAGAGATAAATTAATGATGATAGATGTTAATTGGGTTATTAGGAAAAATTATATATAGGATTTTATTTTTTGTAGACTTTGATATTATTTTGATAAGATATAATCATTACCAGTTTCTAATATTAGATTGCAATACCTTAAGCCTTATATCAGATTATTATATACTTGAATTTTTTATATACTTTTAACACCACTTTCTCCTTTCTTTATACTAATCATCATAAAAAAGACAATTTTCTGCATTAAACCTTTACATATAATTTTATATACTTTTAACACCACTTTCTCCTTTCTTTATACTAATCATCATAAAAAAGACAATTTTCTGCATTAAACCTTTACATATAAACCTTAATCATAGATATAATCATTATACAACCCAAAACAATTTTATTAACAAACTATTCAATTATACTTGATATTAAAACTTCTTTCACCCATCGGAGCTTTTTTAGCATATGTTTTCTTCGTCAACACATAAGAATTTTCAGTAGTCATCCCTGGTGACCCATTTTTCTGATCCTTACCACCCATAGTCACATAACTTTTTTTACTCATCACATAACTATTTTCCGCATTATACCCAGATAAACTTGAAGAAGTCATATTCCTTTTTATATTCCCTTGATTAAATCCATAATCACTAATCACACTTATCTCAGGTTCTACACCTAAACTTATCATTTTTTCTTTAACCTCACTCGCCCATTGAATTTTCAAAGTGTTTTTTGTCGCTACAAGATTTCTCAACAAATTGTTGTAAACATCTTCAGCCAGAATTACTTCCATAGTAAAACTGTCCATAGCGATTTTATAAGCACTATCTAATTGTTTAGCATAAACACATCCATTGACTAAAGTATTAAAAGTTACCTTGTCACCTTTAACTCCACTTTTTATCATATCTGCATATAATTGTAGAGCTTTATGAATTTGTTTACATCTTATACATGTTTGTAATAAACATGTATAAACAATCATCCCAGGCATAACTTTAGCTGTTTTCATATCTTCTAAAACATCTAAAGCTCTATTGATTTGTTTGTTTTTACCATATAATTTGATAAGTATTGAATATGTTACATTACTTGGCTTGATTTTTAAAGCTTTCATATCACTGTATACTTTTTCAGCTATTTCTAAATTGCCAAGTTTCGCACATCCATCAAGTAATGAGTTGAAAAGAACTTCATCGGGTTGTATGGAGTTAAATCTCATAGTGTTTAAAACTTCCAAAGCTTTTAACACGTCACCTGCTCTGCAAAGACCTTTTATCATAGTTGAATAAGTTATCAGATCAGGCTGCATACTTTGCTGCATTTCTAAAAAGAGCATGTTTGCTGTTGCCATATCTTCTGATCTTACAGCGCAATCAAGTAATGAATTATAAGTAACATTATTGGGTGTAACATTAAGCTTCATTTCAGCAAAAAGCTTAAGGGCTTTAGGTAAATTCTGGGTTTTCGAGTACCCTTTAATCATAGTCGTATACAAAATTGTATTAAGTATTATCCCTTCAGCTTGCATCGAAGAAAAAATATCTTGTGCCATATCAATATCCCCTGACCTAACACAAGCATCTAATAAACATCCATAAGTAACATCATTAGCCTTAAGGTTTTTAGCTGTCATTTGCCTAAATGTCTCTAATGCTTTCTTTAACATATTAGCTTGTCCATAAGCTTTAATCATAATCCCATAAGTAACCGAGCTAGCTTCAATCCCTGATTTTTGCATTTGCCCAAAAACTTCAACACATTTTCTAGTATCTCCAACTCTAGCACAAGCATCAATCAAACAATTATAAAGAACTTCATCAGGAGTAACTTGACCTTTTTCTAATATTTTAAATGTCTTATCAAGATCATATGAACTATTTTCCCCTTTAATCCCTTTAACAAGTGTTGAATATGTGAAATTATCTGGATTCAATCCATTGTTTTGCATTTCTTCTAAATACTCCCATGCTAATGATAATTGATTACATCTAACACAAGTGTCTATAATAGAGTTATAAGTGACTTCATTAGGTTTAATCCCACTAGTTTTCATTTTTTCAAGGATTTCTATGGCTTTATCAACATTTTTGCTTTGACTAAAACCTTTGATTAGAGTGTTGTAAGAAATTTCATCATGTTTGGGCATATCTTTAAATAACTCTAAAGCTTTATCGAGTTTCTTTGCGCTAACGCATGCGTCTAATAGGCAGTTATAAAGGATTTCATCAGGGACTAAGGTGTTACTTGTTTTTAAAGCTGTTAATAGGTTAAAAGCTTTGTCTATATCCGCATTTTCTCCTTCAGATTTGATTCCTCTTATTAGACTGGAGTATGTGTAATTATCAGCAATCTGATTTTTTTCTGTCATTTCATCAAGGATTTGCCATGCGAAATTCATTTTTTGGCACCTTACGCTTATGTCAATAAAGGAATTATAAAGGGTTAAAGTGAAATTGTAGTGGTTTAAAGTAAGGGTATCAAAAATCTCAGTTACATGTTCGAATTTACATGATTTACTACAGGATTCAAGGAGATTCACAAGAACTATTTCTTCAATAGTTGCTTTGAATTCTATCATTGTATAAAATATTTTCAAAGCTGAGTCTATGAGGTTGTATTTTATATACAGTTTTAACATTGATGTTTGAGTTGATGATGATGGATTAGGTATTGTAGTAAATATTTCTTGGGCTAGGTCTAGGAAATCTAGTTTACTAGCATATTCTAAAGTATTTGATAATACTTCTGGATCTTGTAACATATCTTTGTATGATCTATAAAGGGATAATGCTCTTTCGTTATTGTGGCTTTTGATGAGATAGTGGAGAAACTTAGGGAGCATTTGCAATTTATAATCGCTTTCTTCGAATATTTTTAAAGCTTCTTCGATTTTTCCTTGTTTCGAGTAGCAATCCATAATCATAAGGTGTATTTTTTCACTGATTATCTCTTGTTTCGAGGATATTTCTTTGTAGACCTCGATAACTTTGCTAGTCTTTCTTGATTGGTTTAATGTTTCCATTATTATTTCATATGTTTCCATAGTTGGCCGAGGCATTTTTGAGTTGAATTTCATATTTTCAAATATCTGCATAGCTCTTTCTATATACTTCATTTCAGTACAAGTGCGTAAAACTAAGTGAAATACCTTTATATCAGGGATTTCTGAATTTTCTGCATAGTTTTCTAAATAAGATATCGCTCTTTCAATATATCCATCAGCAATTGCTTTTTCAATCATCATAGCGAAATCATTGACTAACATGATGTTTTCTTCATCCTTATTGAACAAATGAAGGGCTAAGTACCCTAAAATAAAACAAAACACTCCAAGTAATTCTGGTATGTATGGGCTCAGACTTTCGACAAATGCCATTTATAAATTTGAAATATGAATTTTGAAAATGGCCTGTTTGAATAGAAAAATAGGCAATTTTTTTTGGGTTGTGGGTTTTGGATTTATTTTAAGAGTTAAATTGTTATAAATTTATGTGTTTTTATGATAAGGAAATTATATTTAGATCAATAGAAAATTATGCATTTGGTGGGTATTTGATAAGAATTTTTTTGTTTTTAGAATTGTGTGATTTTTTGATTAGGGATTATGATAAGGATATTGTTGTAGTCAAGATACATTTTTTGTGTTGTAATCAGGCTATAATTTGATCAGGTATTAAAAATAATATTGTGATTTTATTAGGGAAGCTTATCAAAAAGATTATCGTGATGATATTTTTAATTTATATAAGTACGAATAAATTTAGGGACTTTATTATGATAATAATAGAATATCCAATGGATTTTCTTTATATTGATTGGATTTGTTATTTGTGTCTTTTATGTTTGTTTTATAAGTGACTTTTGAATTTTTGCAATAATTTTTATTTTATAAGTCACAACTGTTAATATTTTAAACCAAAATTAGGTGTAAACCGTATTGAAAGCCAAAGAAAAAATAGTAGTAGTTTTAGATAATATGAGAATTTATTAGTTTTCAATTTTTGAAAAAAAATGATGATTTTAATTTTTATTATTCTGATATATGATTATGGGTAATTTTGGTAAGTAGCCGATTTCTATAACTAAATTTCACATTAAAAAGTGGTTTTCTTACGCATAGGTACGCTTTTTTTGTTTAATTATAACAAAATAATGATTTTGATTTTTTTCCCCTAATATCATATAGTAAATAAGTATTTACAAGGTTAATATGCAATATGCAATATACTATTTTTATGATTTATTATGATATTCTAATTTACTATAACTTATATACTTTATTATATCATAAATATCTCACATCTCAATCTAAAATTGCTTATTACTCCAAACATTTTTATATTTTTCACTTAATTAAAATCCTTTCAATCTAATAATTTCATTTCCTTTATAATAAATACTCTCAAAGCTTTAGCTAATATTTTCACTTGTTACTTTAAAACAATATAAAAAACTATGAATAGAATGTCATCATATAAAATGGTCCATAACTTGAAATATAATAACTAAGCCTTTTAAACTATATATTAAATTTAACCAATGCTAAGCAACTAAAACTTAGATACTTACTTAAATTATTTTACTATAAAATTATGCTAAAATTTTAATAACTAATGAATTAATTTCTATTATAGATTTTGCAAAACGCCAGAATTATGGCATCACTTTAACAATAATAATTTTATTTTGATTTCCATTACCAATAGATTATACCCAATAATTTTCCTGAAAATTATACTATATTTTTCTCTAGCTATTTTAGAAATTATTTTTTACTGTATTTAAATGGCTTGCAATTTATCTTCGGATTTCGTAAGCTTGTCTTTTAAATTATATGTTTATATAAAAAGCATATGAGGAGATAATTCAAGGTCAGCAGAGACCTCTATTATTCTCGTAAGATTCCTGTGATACTTGCAATACATGCTTATCTTTTGATTCCTTGATGCAGTGATTATCCTCAGTGGTTTATGATAATGAATTTTCATTAGTAATGCTGTCTCAGGAATGTTATCATATGTATTACTTTTATGAGCTAATGGTATGCATCCCATGATTATATTACTATAACCCATTCTTTATCAAGACAATGGTAATAAAGTTTTAAAACCTAATTTTTGTTTTTTGAATACTTTATAACAAATAATCACCGTTTTTATAGACCTTGCTTCTTATCAGGCCCTTATGCTTTCAAATAGTTTATTTTAATGTTTTTTTTATAAATTCCTTTAGCATTTCCTTTTTATTTGATTCTTTGAATGTATGAGCATTCTGTTTACTTTTAAATATAATTGTATTTATGATTTTTTTTCAAGTACTATTGCAAGATTGGTTTTATTTGGTTTGAAATTTGTATTACTGTAGACTTTTTGATTCTAGACTCATAAAGGAAGTTAAGGTGTAGAATTTTTAAAATATGTTGAGTTGAGTTGAGATTAGAATAAATTTGGGGATATTTATTATAGATTTTTGAGGACAAAACACTTTGGATTTTATTTGAGCCAGCTTTAAGTTTTTTTTTTAGGTAAATGTAATAAAATTTTTGAGTTTTTCAGCAATAGTTTGTGTTATAATTGATATGCTACTTATGTATATCTTTCGATGTGCTGATATATGTGAAAAGAGGTATAGAGATGATATATTCTTACAAGTGAGAAAAAAAAAAGATATTAATTATAAGATGTTAGGATAATAATGATTATGAAATAGGGCAACAGAATGGTCACTAAGATTAAATCAGTGGGAAAGGATTGATTTTAAATGATAAACCTATATGTTACCTTATTAAACTTTTATAAAAAAAATTATCAAGTAATTTAGAAAATTTAACTATGCAATCAAAAAATCATAAACATTTTGCCAGTATTTATTTCGAAAAATAAAACTGGTTCAAAAAACATATAAAGCATCAATTCCAACTTATCGAAATTTATTTAAGTTAGACTTAGTTATTAAAAACTAAATCCTCGAGGATGTTTTTAATCTTTGATTGCTCTTTCGAAGATCATGGCAGTGTGCTTGAGTTTCTTTTATATGATTATTTAAATAGCTGTTATTATTTAAAGTTGTTGTGTCAAATCGTTTTTCCTTATAGATAATCTTGGTATCAGCTCTTTTACTTAAAATATACTCATAAGTCGTCATACCTTTAAAACGCAAATACAAATGCAACCCAACAAGATACCCCAACAAAAATGTAAACAAAATCCCTTCCAACATCATAACAGCTTGTATAACCTGAAACAACACAAACACATCCTTACTATAATAATCCTCAATCTGTCTCCTAACAACCTCATTCGAAACAAAACTTTCAACAAAATTATTCCCACATACCACACAGATAATCAATTCTAAAAACATACAAACACTAATAAGTATAACAAAAGTCTTATAATTAGTTTCCCCAATACAATTATTAACCCATTTACAATGATGATCAAAATTATTTGTACATCGATTACATCTTGAACAATGTTTACTTGTTCTTTTTACTGGGGATTTGCAAAAACTGCAATATTTGTCAGGATTTTCTTCTAATTTTTTTATAAGCCTAAAATAAAATTTACTCTTTGTCTGTTGATGTTAGGAAAATAATAACAATTTCATCTGTTGGGATAGATGATGCTAGTTTGTAGCCGAAATATATTGTGCTGATTTGGAATATTGAATAGATAATACCGATTGAAATACGCATGTTTGAATTTAAGCAGGGGATAGTAGTAAAGAAGAATCCTATAATGTTGAAGAATTGGATAAACCAACTTGTGATTTGGTATGGGTGGAATGGTCTTGAAAAACCATTTTTTCGAGCTGGTCTATCCATTTTATATATAAGGAGATTGAGAGAGTAAAAGATTTTTGTAGAGATTGATGTTGAGAGATGGAGGATAATTTGGGAAATGGAGGTAGGAGGATGAGAGGAATGATTTTTTTATAATGGGAGGTTTGAAGTTTAGATTAGGTGTGGTTTTTTATATTGAAAAAGAAGTTGGGTTTAGAGTTTATGTGCGGAATATTGAATATAAGATTTTGGCTTTTATAAAAAATATATTAAAACAATTTTTGTCCCCACTTAATCAGCAAATCAGAAATTTTATCTTTTTCAAAAACATCAAGTTTTTTTTCTCTTTCTCAAACTTATCAGAAAAATCTAGGATACTAAAAACCTAACTTTTATTATAATCTTAGGGCCGGGAATAAATTTTAATGTCAATTACTCTCTGAAAAATTCTCAAGGTTTCTAAATATCGACGACTCAGACTTAAAGTGTCATGATATCTTAGACACAAACACATTAGATACTGAAATGCAATTATGCTCATGGAGGAGCCAAGACTTGGATTTTATATCAAATGTTTTGATTAATGAAATTTCTGCTAACCAGTATTATTTAGAATCCAAAAGCTGTACTTGACAAATTCTATGAGGACCTTGCTTATGGACTGGATTATAGAAATCTCTTTAGAGTTATACCTTAAAAGAGAAATTTGTTATAAGACGATGAGCTGTGTAGACAGATACCTTTCAGAGTTCAATCCAGTAAAAAAAACCATTTCCAATTACTAGGTTTGACTGCCTGTTTTATTGCCGCTAAATGTGAAGAGATTTCATACCCGAAAATGATTTTATCATAGCAGCAGGTGGAATCTGCACATGTCACGATGTTCGACTAATGGAACGGATGATCCTAAAAACCCTACATCAATAACTATACGCGACTGGCTTATGACCCAATGGGATATTTATGTACAAAACGAACTTGGTGACAAATCCTATGCAATAACCCTAAAAGATTCAAAAGGATATAAAAAATTCACAGAAATCGTCCAATTAATAGATGCATCTAGTTTAGATATTGGTTATCTTAAGTTTAGGCCTAGGATTATAACTGTTTGTGCTTGTTATATGATATTTATTTAAATATATTAAAGAACAAAAATATGCACCGATTCTGATTTATGAGACATATAGACAAGAGTTTGAAGAAGATTATATTAGGAATTTGATGGGCTTGTTTTTGAATTTTGTTAGCTCTGCTTTAGAGATTTTTATATATGATGAGATTTTTACATGTGGGAATTTTTTGAATAGATTTGCAGATATTCAGGTTTGTTATGAGGTCCTGTTGATATTTAAGATAGGATTTTGTCTTGATAAACATTATCAGGAATTTTTGTCTTTTCAAACACATAATCCACTTTGTGTGTAGATGGTACAGATGGAAAATAAAAGCAATTTTGTAAGCTAATGCTAAGATTTTTTATTAGACTTGGAAATTAGAAATGGTGTGTTAGATAATAGATATGTGTATTATAGATAGAAATAGCACCTAGAGTTATTATGTGATAATTAATAAATGATATGATTTGCTTTTGTTTGTAATATTAATGATTGATATTTTAAGGTCTAAAATATATTCAATGCTACAAAAATATCAAAATCATATTTTTTCATAATCATTACTTAATCATAAATACACATACTTATATTTACTTCCTCACAATATTCCTACCTCAAAACTTAATCAAACTTATAAACAATTTTAACCCCTCTTACCTTAAAACCTCCTATCACTTTTTTTCCCTACCCACAAACCTCTTATCATCAAAAAACACCCGAATATCTCAATCACAATAAAAACTCAAAACAATTTTCATATCCCTTCATAAACAATAAAACCTAAAAAAACCTAATATTTCATCATCAGCATATAAGGCAATCATAAAAAAATACTTTATAAAAAACAACCCATATCCAAAATGCACTCTTTGGCAGTACTAAAATTCGAGGAAAAATTCATGATTAATTTACCAGACATAGCTCCCTTTGAGAAAAAGGCTTTTAGGCATAACTTTTCATTGAAAAAAAACAAAACCCTAAAAGTTCTCGGAACATCTGACATTGATTCAGAAGTTCGTAGGCCCAAGCAGTCAATTTTCGATTCAACTGAAAAACCAAAACGTGACACCTCAAATTCTTTCGTTAGTGTAAAGCTAAAAATCCACACACCAATTCAAAAAAAGCGTAACCCAGCAACAAAAAGCACTGAAAATATACCAACACCAGGAGATAATATAAAAATAGAAATTTCTATGCTTGGAGATAGCGAAATTCCTTTTGCGACAACAACTTCATCTTCAACATTGTCAATGCCCCCAGTTCTTTACTCATCAAACTGTAACTTTTCACAATTAAAATCAAGAAACAAGCGGATTAATAATATTGAGTGTATAGGAAAAACCCCTTTACCTACAAAAAACCCTATAGAAGACCCTTTTTACTATATGAATATGAAGAAAAACGCAAGTTTTTCAAGTTTTAGGAATATCCTTGATGGACAACATGAAATATTTAATAACCCATATCCGTATTTTGGGAGAACTGGAAAAACTCATAATAAAGCTAAGACTATTATTAAGAAATGTAAAGCTATGCTTTTAAGGAAGGAAAATGAATGTAAGTGTCCTCAGAGAAATGTTTGTAGTAGGAAGTTAATGAGAATTACTCATGAGGAAATTAGAAAAGCGTTACCAAGACTTGTTGAAGTTAAGTTGCATGTGCCAATATTGTCGAGGATATATTTTTATCCTCAGAAAGTTGCGTGTTTTAGGAATATTGTCATTGTGTATTTTGAAGGGACTTTTGGCATTTTCTCCAGCAAACTCACAGTAAAACATGGCACCTGGAAACTCCTTCGTAAACTCTCAAACCTCTTCCAACTTATCCTCGTAATCCCTTCCACAAACTCACGAGAAATAATCCTCCAATACTTCGAACTGAAAAAAATCCTTATTGCCGGTGTCTACACAATCCACCTTCTCATAAAAATCCCTAAATCTTCTTACAAATTCCAAGACTATTCACAAATCTATATCGACTTTGACATTCAATTTCCCCATAAAAACTGTTTTATTATAGCAAACCACAAACTTTTTGATGAATGTGAAAAACTTGAAAATTTCATATATCAAAACTCAGCATTACCTAAACTTAATGCAGAAGGAATACCTGTAAGTTCATATGAATACCCAGAAACTCCATATATACTTTTACTTCCTGATGCAAGAATTGAGAGTAATTCTAATTTATTAGAAAAAGTTGTTGGGATTTTAAATAGTGCATTAAAGGATTTTAGGTCTTTTAGGGATAATTTGAATTTTGCTGATTTTTTTATTGGGAATAATGTTGGTGTTGTTAAAACATGTGTAGCTCATCATTTGTTTTTGGAGAATATGTATGAAAATCCTATGAAAGTCTATCAATTTTGTGGTAAGGATTATAGTGGAAGCAGGTATGTAATTTATTGTAAAGTCCATGGGAGGTATTATAGGGAATTTCCTACGGAGTACCCGATACAGAATTTTATAGTGCAGTAAGATGGGATATTTGTGATATTAGTGATTAAATATTATGATGAAGTTTATAAGGATATGCTAGAATAATAATTTAGTGGATACTTTATTCGCGGCTTTTGTGGGTTTTGCTTGTGGTTGTGACTTTGAATGTTTAGGATATTTTTTTTTAATGATTGGATTATTTTGAAGACAAGGAAAAAAAGCTTGGATAATGGGGTTTTTTATATTTTGGAGTTGAAATATATTGGAATAATGCTTTTAAAAGTTTATTTTTTTTAGATGATTTTTAAAAGTAATGCGTTGATGATAAGTGAAGGTTTTTAGTGTTTTGGTTTGTAAATTTATAATATTATAATAAATAATTTATTTCTAAATGTTACTTGCACATCTAAAGTTATATGGATTAATCAAAGGGATTAAATGTTACTAATCGCCTAACTACTCAATCAACCTGTGATTCTGCCTAAATATTTTCATCCTCTCTATCTCTCAATGCCTTTTATCCAACACAAACCCAGTATTTATTTATTCCTTTTTCAAGCCAATCCTCAAAATGTTTTTTATATCCTCAACATTATCCTTTATTATCAATACAATATCAACAACTACATTTTTTTTTTTATAATCATTTGTATTACTAATTAAAACCCGGGGGTTTCCTATATGTGAAAGGGTCAAAATACGCATCATAAGCATAAGGGTTTCTTGAAAACTGGCTTTGACTCGCTGGTAAGTCCTCAGGAGCCAAGCCTTCATCCTGATTTTCTGATGATATTTTTATACAAATATCTGTGTTCTCACTTTCATAAAACCCAGCCAAATCCTCTGTCTCAGTACCAGGTTTAATTTTCCTAACAATTTTCGCTTCATCTGAGCCTATGATTTCGAAAAATCCTAAAGCTTTTTTCTCAATATACTCATAAATATTCGCACATTTATATTCAGCCCAATTGATAAAATATCCAAGTTTTGAGCTTAACATGATTTCTAGTTTCTGCCCAGAAAGGCCTTTTTTGTTTTCTATTAGAATATCATCCAAAGTTCTTTTAAGCTCTTCTTCTTTATGTCTTTTATGTTTGGATTTATATACAGCAAAAGGATGATTAGTACCTCGAAGTTCAATTTCGACTTCAGGCATTGTCAAGAGAAGGTCTTTTAATTTAGCAAAGCCCAACTCAGAAATATCTAAAGGAAAATTGAGCTTTCTTCGTATATATAAAGGAAGTTGGGCTAAAGACATGCCTTCTTTGCTTTCTTTGAGGATTTCTATGATTTTAACCTGAATCGACTGGAGTTTTTCATTGTTTTCTTTGTCTGTTGGGAATTTGTTCGACCCTGGTACCCAGATTAATAAAGTTTTATGATAACGGAGAAGATCTTCGTCTATAGAGAGTTGGACCATATAGCTTAGTTTGCCTAAAGAACATTCACGAAGACACTGAGAACCACATAATTTTAAGAACTGAGCACATCCATAACGTCCACCAGGGATTGCCCTAGAATCATCTCCAGGTTTACAATATGAAAAATACTCAGAAAGATAATCAATATAAGCTTGCCAATCAGCTGTGTTTTTAACCCCAAGACTATCCCCTTCTTTTATATGTTGATCTTTAGATTCCCATTCTTCACCTTTAGGGTAAATTACATGAACTTTCTGACCAGTCACAGGATCCATCATGTCTTTTACAACAAAAACTGGAGTCGAATTTCCAAACAAATTCTGATATGAAGAAAACAATGAATAATTCGTTTTTACTTGCTCTGGAGCACTTTTTGTGTGATGATGTTTATACATCCCCCTACAAACTTCTAATAAACAACTCCAATCACTCATAGACACTTTATAGTCAAAAACTTCTTTCATCCTTGATTGTACAGCTCTTTCTGTAGGAAGCATTTCATCTATTTTCAATGACCTTAACGTCCATAAAAGCACTTCTAGACTCAAACTCTCCAGTTTTAAACTAGTAAAAAACATTGTTTTCAAGTCACAAAAAGTCCTTTCGCTAGTATGAACATGGCCAATTTTCTCAACTTCTTTTATTATCAAAGTAGCCTGTTCTATACTAATCCTCAGTTTTTGGGCAAAATTTTTACATAACCATCCTGCATCATGCATAATAACCCCAGTATCAGCAAGTTCTTTAAGATATGTTAATAAATGGTCATGAGCATAAGTTTGAGTTTTTTTTCTTAAGAAATTCTGATACACTGGGAATTGTTCGATTGTATTTTTTTCATTGCTTCTTTGTTCTGTTGATGATGGTCTTATTGGGTTAACTTTTGGAGGTAAAAGATATTTTCTAGTCTCAGTAGGTAATTCATTTAAAGCGACTATGTTTAAATAAGGAAAAGTTAGACTGACAAAAATTTTTATAGTCCCAAGACCTGATTGGATTTGGTTTAAATGGACTTTTAGATGAACTGCTTTTGAGGAGATAAGTAATATTTCGGTGATTTTGTCTTTATTTATTAAAGATATGTCTATAAGCATAGCTTCTGATTCACGAATACCTTCAGGACGAGAGTATTCGATATTGTGTTTGTCAAGAAGTTGCTTCCATTTGTAATAAGATTCTCCGTATACTTTGATGGTTTCTATAGAGTCATATGTTCTTTCAAGATTTAGTAGGGTCTGGGATATGTCTTCGGATGTTAAGATTTTCTGGCCGGTCAGGTCCCAGTATATGGACACTGCGCTTTTGTTGTTTAGTTTTTGGATGTTGTGGTTGAAGTGCTTTACTAAGCATGTGTCGCATAGGAATACTGAACAAGTAAAGCAATTCTGTGTGGAAAGAGATTTACACTCGTGACAGAGACCTTCGCGTTTATGTGTTTTTCGTTTCCCTCCACGATGTATGCTTTCATCACAAACTTTGCAGAGCTTTTGTTCGCATTCTGTGCATACAAAAAGCGGAGATTCAATACTGCATTCATCGCACAGAACGTCTGAATCGTCCATAATATGTTTATTGTTTGTTTTTAAATTTACAGTCTGCGGTTATTTCAGTTGGGTAAATAAAATTTTTGGGAATTTTTGACGGGGATGATGTTGTGATTATTATATAAGTTGGATGCTCTATAAGAATTGTTGGAAAATTGGTAGTTTTGGCAATGTTAAAAATGTTTGAGAGAAATTTTAAGATTAGAAAAAGGGTGTAATGATGTTTTGGGGGGAAATTTAGGAGTTTATGAAGGTTTTAAAATAATGGATATCAATGAAAATTTATGTGATTTTTTATAGTAGATTTTATAGTTTGAAAAAAAAATTATATGATTTTGAATATATATAGGGTTACCATTTCATTATCAGAATTCCAATATTTTAATTTTCCATGCAAATTCTGGAAATTTTCTTGCATATATTATTAGCTAAAAGTAACTCAGACAATATTCTTAAAGTTTTTTTAAAAAAATATCTTGTACAAAACTACTATATCATCATATAAAAAATGGATAAAATAATAAAAAGAGATAGAAGATATGATAAATCCTTATGCAAATTCAGAGCTCATTTCTTTTTAGCTTAAATTTACCTATTCTATATATTAATCACTACTCACAACCAAATCATCCTGAACACTCTNATTAATCACTACTCACAACCAAATCATCCTGAACACTCTTTCCCTCATTTTCCTCCTCATTCATCTTACTCAACTTATCCTTATTAATCTGTGCATTCTTCAAAGCTTTACCAAACTTAGGAAAAACATCCTTCAATATCGAAAACATCGGAATAATAAACAAATCAATAAACCCAATTTGACTTTTCGCAAAATTTACTGTATTTCTATCACAAAGTGGACTTATCGATAAACCTAAATCTTTTTCCCTATCCCCTTGACTAAAAAACTCTTCAAGTACAAGTTGAGCCCAATCATAATACAATTTCCATTTACGTGTAGAATTCGACACATCAGCAGCATGCATTAAAATTTTCAACATAAATTCTTTATCATTTTCAGTATTCAATTCTTTACATATAAGTTTAAGTTTTGATATTTCTTTAAAATGTTTAGAAAAATCAGTAGCTAAAACTATTGATATTATTTTTGACCTATATTTTCTATATAAATCACAAGATAAGTTTTCAAAAAAGTTATTGTTTTTATCTTTGATTATAGAAAATGATGCTGCTACATGATGATTTTCAAGAACTGATAAATCATTGTAGAGAATAGCGAGATCATGGCTTGAATTCATAAGAAAAGCATTATTTAGACCTGGGTGTTGAAAATCATGGATTGATGAACTGATAAGGCAACATGAAATATCAAATGTGTTTAGATTGAAAAGGTTTTTGATATTAAAGTCTTCTATATATACATGATAAGCTTGAGTTACATCAGCAGCATGTGTCGAATTATGATATGGGTTCTGGTAATACCCAGCTTGAATAATCCTAATAAACGACGTAAATTTATCTTTATTAAACCCTTCAGCTTTAAAAATATCATATTTTGATAGTAAAAAACTACAGATTGTTGCGAGTTCATTATTCTCTGAAGCTTTTTTCAATTCAAAAATATCAAACCTCAATTTGTCTACATACTTCAAAGATTGCCTTATCTCAATAGGTATTTCCCCTTCTAAATTTACTATAGAGTTCTCTGATATCCTTTGAGAAATATGATTTGCAGATGGTCTTATTGATAAAGCCCAATTAATCAACTCATCTTGTTCTTTATTTTCACTAATAACTTCAAAACTATAAAGTGTTTGATTACATATAACTCTTATTCCCCATTCTAATTGAGAGTCAATTGTCGTATCATTAGTTATAAAATCCAATGTCCTAAGTGAACGTAAAATATTAACCAACCTTTCAGAATTAGTTCTAAAAGGTAAGAGTGAAAATCTTCTTTGTCCTTGTTTAATAGTTTTATTTTTGAATTTAAAAACTAGTAATGGTATAAATCTGTATATACTACCTAGTTTAAATATAGTATATGTATAAGTATATGGTAAAATAAACTCAATAATAAAAATTGTTATGCCTATAAGAATTGCTAAAGAATCAATAGTATTTCTGATATTAAAGTATTCATGTTTATGTTTGGAAATAATTTTTATAAGGTTTATGAACATTATTATAAGACAGATACCTTCAATGATAGCGAAATATATAAATGCTAAACCTAGGTTTGATCGAAATTCTATGTGGAATAATATATGAATAATGTATGCATTTATTATTGCTTGCATTATGTTCTTATTGCTTTCTTTCTTATTTATGGATGATTCAAGTTGTAAAGAAAATCTTCTTATAGAATCTTTTTTCGTGAAATTGTTATCAGAATATTCAGTGATGATGTTGTCTTCTTGTACTCCGTATCGCCTTTTGCTCATATTTATTAAATAAACTTGATTTTTTAGTAGGTCGTTAATGTTTTTGGATTTAATTTTGGGTAGATTGATTAAAGATTATTGAGATTTTAGATATGAGAGAATATTTTATTTTTAGTTTTATATAGTAAATTATGCTATGAGATAAGAATTTTTTTTTATGTGTCAAAACAACGACAAAATCTTGATTTTACTTTTGGGGATTTTAGTGTTTTTATGATGATTTTTTTTGGAGTTTTTGATGATTTTTTTAGCAAGATTGAAGTATGGATTGGAGTGGTTTATGACTATATGGCAGTTAAAATTTATATAGAGATATTGCATAATCAGATTTGTTTACTTTTGATTGAAATAATATTTATATATAAATGATAATCTAAAAGTCAAGTTTATAATCACAGAGTTAATTATTATTAAAATGATTCAGAGAACCGATCTGTTGTCTTGAAAGCATTCATTAGATTTATAAATTCTCTAAGGTCGATGCACCCATCACCATTAGTATCAGCTTCTTTGAGAAGCTCTTTCCAAGTTTCCTCCTCTGTAATCTGCCCATTTTCTAAAATGCCTCGAATTTCATCAGCTGTTATACTACCATTGCCATCAATATCAAACATTTTAAAAGCGATTTCCAGTTCATCTAACGAAACATTGCGTTGACGCTGAGTACAAGTCATTAAAAACTCAGTATAATCAATATTCCCATCTTTATCCTGATCAAGTTTATCTATAATTTTAATTGCAAGCCTTTCAGCTTCAGCTATATTCATAGTTTTACAATACTCTTCAATAAGTTCATATTTTGTAATTTTCCCATCCCCATCTTTATCTAATTTCTGAAAACTAGCTTTGAAACTTTTTAAGTCATCATAAGTCGCTATTTGTGTAGCTAAAAATATATGTACAGCTTCCTTAAGTTTAGATTGACAATTGAATTCTTTTAAGTTATTTAGTACCAAATCTATACCTGGATCATTATTGTTTCTATGTAGTTTTATCCAAGGATGCTTTATAGCATTTTTTGCTGAAATCCTGTATTCAGGATCAATGACTAAAAGGCTTTTAAGTAAATCTATAGCCGCAAGTGACAACCCTTTAACTTTAAATGAAGTGATTTTAAATGGATTTTCTTTAGCTTGTTTTATTATTGCAGCGCTATCATTACCACGATAAGGAGGTTTTCCGGTTAATAAAATATACATTATTATCCCTAAACTCCATATATCACATTTTTCATCATATGTTGCTTTAAGAACTTCAGGGGCTAAATAATAAGCAGATCCATAACATCCACTTAATCTAAACTCAGGATCAAGTATACATGAACTCCCAAAATCTGCAACTTTTATACATAAATTTTCAGATGCTTCCATCAACAAAATATTTTCTGGCTTAATATCTCTATGTATAATCCTTCTATTATGACAATAAACTAAAGCTGAAATCATTTGAAACATGATTTCTGCTACTTGAGTCTCATTAAATTTTTTCATTTTAACAATTTCTGTAAACAAATCCCCAGCAGGACAATATTCCATAGCTACATAATACCTTTTATCATCTTCAAAAATTTCAAAACATTTAAGTATATTAGGATGATCAAGGTCTTTTAAAATTTGAGTTTCTTTTAACATATTATTTGAGTCGATTTGATGATGAGAAAGCCCTGATTTATGTAAAATCTTTACAGCCCTATAGGTTTTTGTAGGTTTATGAAGACAGAGCATAACTTCAGCAAATGCTCCTGAACCAAGTTTTTTGATTTCAACGTAGTCTAGGTAATTAAAAGATGTTGATAGTCGGAAAAAAGTCCCTGGGGTAACTGATAGACTGCGAGATGAAGATTTTTTATACCCATTACGATGTACGGTTTGTTGAGTTCTTGAAATTGAACAGCCCATAATTATATTTGGAAAANACGGTTTGTTGAGTTCTTGAAATTGAACAGCCCATAATTATATTTGGAAAAATGATTAAGAATGTGTGATAAAAAGTGTATTTTGGGAGATTTGAGTAAAAATATTTTAATATATAGAAGATGGGTTTAAAAATAAGATGTGAATCAGAGATATAGGCTAAGGATATCAGAGGATGTTGAATGATTTTAAATAGTACTGCAAATTAAAAGTTTGTATTTAAATGGATTTTATCGTTTAGTCTGACTTGAAAAATGCTAAATCTTTGAAATTACTAATATTGTTTTTATATATTATACATATAAAAAACCCTAAATTTTATATACCAACACAAATAACTCTAATTATAGATTAGCAAAACCTATTTGAAGTATTATAAACTATCTTACACAATATCATACATTTTCATATTAAATCTCTTAAAATCTTCAAACATTTTATCAATTATATTTTAATCTCAAATAAGTCCTAAAAAAATATTATTCAATACTTGCAATCTTATCCTAATCATCATCTAAAATAAAAAATAAACCAAATATCTAATACTACTATTCCTATAATCTCAATATTCTTTTTCATAATTTTCTCTAAAAACCCCAAACTTTCTTACTTAATCTAAATAATCTAAGCTTTCTAAAAACTTTTTACCACATACTTTAAAGTTTTTTCCCATTTATAAAGGCTTGTGTTATGAACAAAAAAATTATATTAGTCAATAGGCCTCGAGGTCCAGTAAAAGAAACTGACTTCAAAGTAGTATCTGAACTTCTCAACACCGTTTTAAAACAAGGAGAAGTTTTAGTTAGAGTTGAATGGATCTCTATAGACCCTGCAGAACGAGGTATATGATAATTAGTCTGGATTTCAGGAAAAACTTCTTATATTCCCCCTGTTACAATAGGAACTGTAGTTAAAGGTCTTGGTGTTGGTTATGTTATCACTTCAAAATCCCCAGCTTTTAAAAAAGGTAACTACGTCTCAGGTTTCTTAGGTTGGCAAGAATTCGCAACTGTGCATTTCTCTCAATTGAGCAAGTTGCCATCTTATGAAAACCCTCAAAGATACCTTGGCGTCCTTGGCTTAACTGGTCTAACAGCTTATTTTAGTGTTACAGAAATCGCAAGACCCCAAAAAAAAGAAGTTATGGTTGTGTCAAGTGCTGCAGGAGCTGTAGGGTCTATTGCTTGTCAGATTGGGAAAATGAAAGGGTGTAAAGTTATCGGCATATGTGGTTCTGATGATAAAGCTGCATGGCTTATGAATACTTTGAAAATTGATGGGTGTATAAATTTTAAGACAGAAAAAAGTGTATCTCAAGCTTTAAGAAAATTATGTCCTGAAGGTGTTGATATATATATTGATAATGTTGGAGGTGCAATTTTAGATGCAGTACTTGCTAATATTAGAAAAAATGCTCGTATTGTTTTATGTGGAGCTATTTCATCATATGATCATGATCGTGCTCCTCCAATACACAATTATCCGTAAGGTTTATTAAGGGTTGCTATTGCTATGTCTGCAACTTTAGAAGGATTTATTGTATGGGATGATTATAAAAATCGATTTGAACTTGCGATAAAACAACTTAGTAGGTGGGTTCAAGAAAAAAAACTTATTCATAGAGAACATGTTGTTGAAGGATTAGAAAATGCCCCAAAAGCTCTTGGAATGGTTATGGATGGAAGGAATTTTGGCAAAATGATTGTTAGAGTTGTTCATGAACAGCCACATTTATAATTTTTAGATTAGATTGGGTATTTTTATATTGGGTTTAGCATTTATGGATAGTTTTGTTGTTGAGGGATTTTTTAGGTTTTGTTACTTTTTTTTTGTGAATTTTTTTATTTTTTGTGTGGATTTTTTGTAGTTTTTTTTAGATGTTGTGTTATGTGGTATTTGGAAAATTAAGAGAAAGCTTTATAAATAATTTTAAAGTTTTGGTAAATTTAGTGATTGAGAAAAAAAATATTGAACTTTCATCAATTTGGATTAAATTTATTTCTTTGTGGATAGAAGAATAATTGTTTTTTATGCTTTTTTCATTTTTCTTTCACATGAAACTAAGAAAATTTACCTTGTTATTTATTGTAATAATAATAAATAAGTCCTACAAACGATAAAAGATTGATAATTTGCTGAAAGTCCTGGTTATATAAGAATTTGTAATTTACTTTTCTGAGTTTTAAGAAAATATTAAATTGCTCTTAGTTAAGATACTAAGCATTTATCATGTAGTTCATCTCAAAAATTTACTCAGAATTAATAATACATGTCTAATATATTTCTTAAATAAAGTAATTATCTGCAAGATATAAAAATATACTCCCCAAGAATTTCTATATTATATTTATAAGTTTACATATAATCATAATTATTTATTAAAGTTGTTTTTATCATTCAAAACTTCACATTGACTAATTTCCATAATTTCCCTCCCGCTATTTTTTTAGAAGATGATAACATTATTTTGATAAAAATTCACTAAAATGCTTAATTCATACTTATTGCTAACTTTTTCACCTAACATAAACATTTTATAATAAATAAAATTCCTATCTCATAAAAAACCTTCTAATCCTATCCGAAATCCTGAAAAAAAATCCTATAAGCAATTATTGATTATAATTTTCAATTCATCCTTTTACACACTCACTCATCCTATGAAAAATAAAAACAATTCTTAAACCCCTAAACTTCTTCATCAAAACTCTCATAAAATTTAACACCCTAACACCCAATTTATCAAAAACTCTAAAAACCAATCAAGTATTTTTCTTTCTCTAGCGACCATCAAAGCTTATTTAACTTCTTTTCTTTATATTTTCAATATAAAAAATGCAAAACGATAATCACGAACTTCGAAAACTCAAACCTCGTGCCGTAAGCCAAACCCCTTTACGAATCCATCCTCATTCCCGACAAGATGATTCACTTCCTAAAAGCCCACTAAAAATCAAAAGAAAAAACAGTATACGTCACACTCAAATCCCAATAAGAACTGATTTAAGTCCTATTATTACAATAAAACCAAGCGAAACTTCTATAATCCAACCATATAAAACAGTAGGTGATATTATGTTTGAAGTTGTAAGAAAAAGATCATCTTTCATATCCCCAAATTTATTAGCACCTCCAATTATTGTAACAAAAACTAACAATTCAATTAATGAAATAAATACTTCAAATATATCAAATTCCCCAGTATTTTCTAAGATTAAGAGAAATAGTACGATTTTACAGACAAATGGCTTGCAAAATAATGAGGAAGAAGAAGGGAGAATTATATTGAAAAAAACCCCAGGGAGTTTTACGAGATTATGTAAAAAGTTTAATGAAAAAAAAAATCAGGATGCTAAAAAAAGCAGAGCGGATTTACATTATTTAAAGAGGAAAATGACGAAAACGAATTGTACGATGAGCATTTTGGATTTTTGGTCGAATGATATGATGACAAGTGCGAGTAAGTTGATTGTAAAGCCTTTGAATAATACTTTTAAAAAACATATTTCCAAGTTCCCGAATCTTGGGAGGAAAGCTAGTTTACCTCAAGGGAGAGGGTTTTATTTGAATTATGAAAATGATTTTTCTAATTATGATGAGTGTATTAAGACCATAACAAAAGCATGTGAAATTGCACATAATGAGACTGTGGAGTTAAGAAAAAACTTACACACATCCTATGCGAGCATTCATGAAATGCATAAAGATCAAAAAAACTAAAAAATCATAAAAATACTTTAAATACTTACTCTGTGCTGTAGTCATGAAGAGGAATTTTCCCTTTAATCCCAAAAAATGCCCTTATTTTCAAAGCTTTATCAATAACTTTTTTCCTGTTTTTTGTTTCTAAAGCACCTATAGGTTTAGCACTTCTAAGAATTACGTTTATTTTGTAATATTGGGTATTAGAATATTTGTCATTTTTCCCTTTTAGTGTTAATGTCACATCTGATACATCACTTATATTTGCAATTTTAGATTTCCATTTATAGCAAAGTATCCATTTAGACTTGAAAATCTTTTTCTCTTCTTTGTCAAATGTAATCACTTCAATGCTGGCGAATATAAAAAAGAGTCCTGAAAATGTATAAAAGGAAATTATAATCAGATATTGCCATAAATCCCCTTCAAATGGGTCGAGAATTTCAAAAATTGTCATTGAGGCTATAAGAAATGATCCAGCTAAGAAACAGATGAAACTCATTATCCATAAACCCCATGGTAACCTCCACATACGCATTTGATCTTTGTTTCGATATTCTTCGAATTCTTCATTAGATAGACCTGCTGGCCTTTTTTCTTTAAGCCTCCTACCGAACATTTTTAATAAAATTAGAAGCTCAACTATGGCTTGTATATGAATAAAATTGGGTTTTTGGTTTGATTTTTTTTTAGTTATCGTGTTTTGGATACTCTGAAAATAATTTTTTCTTTGGAAAATTTGAAAGTGTTTTTTTTTACTTTGAATTAAAATCGGGTTTTTGATTGAAATTATGCCAACTAAGGGAAATTGATTAGGTTTTGTAATGAAAAAATTAAGGGTTTTTAGATAAGGAAAAGTAAATAAGTTTTGTTATAGTAAATATGGATGAAGATTTCTGGAGATAATGATTTTATTAAATGTTCATATGATGTTAGAAAAATTGACAAGAGAAAATCTATACTTGAGAAAGAGAGATGATTTTGAGAAGGAAAAACTAGAGTGAATTAGGAATATGAGGAAGTTTATTATGAATTTGAATAGGAGTTTTTATTGATACTAAATTTTAGCATACTATCAAAGATATTTATGATATAAAAAATGTATATTTATATGAATACTGATAAAATAATATAGGGTTAAACATAGATTGAAAGTTGGGTTATAAAAAAGTATTATAAATAAATTTTCTTTTCTATATTTTTTTCTAGGTAATGAAGGTGATGAATTATATATTGAATATGCTTATTGTTTAGTGATATGATTATTATTGGTTGTAATTTTGACATGCTATTCTAAATTTCAATTGTAGTTAAAATATTAAAGATGCTATTTTATAAAAAACTATTCCTCGAAAGTATCGATGTACAGTTTTAACTAAAGTTTATTTTGAGAAAGTATTATGAATCTTATCTTTGAAAAATATGAGCATTAGTGAGATTTTAAGGGCAATACACCAAAAGCCAAAAAGTTATTATTGCAATTTAGAATGTCCTAAAACTAGCGTAGTGTGAATTAAATTTATATCTATTAAAGAATAAATCTATATTTTATTAAAAAGATTCGTGATCAATAACATGACTTTTTATTTCCCCTTGCTTTATAGTTTTAGTGCAAAAATTGCAAACATAAAAAGGTTCCATATTGCTTCCCATAAGTAAATTTAAAGTGTAAACTTTACCACTTTGTGTGTTGGTTACTGTAACTCTTGTTGGAAACTCATTTTCTTCTTCATTTGATTTTTTCCCATTACTGAAATCGTAAACAGTTTTTAAATTTCTTATGAACTCACCTATAATATTTTGATCTAAGGCTATATCGCCGCATATACTAAAAAATTCTTTGCATAGAAAAATTATTGAATCATAATCAAATCCTTGGCTTTGAACTTTTTCTATAATGCTAGGATTGCTATCAAATACATAGTCTAATGACATAATTATATAACACCCCCCCCATGGGATTATAAAAATTATTTTATGTTAATTTTTAAATTAGTTATCATCAAATAGAAATTCATAATGTTAATAATAAATGTTTTTTTTTTGTAGTAGTTAAAGTAGAAAGTAGTTAAATTGGTGAAGATGCAACTTTGTCAAGTCTAGGTTTAAGAATTCTATAAACTCTTTCTTTCAGCTGATTTAGGATGATGTAAAACTCATTATCTTTAATAATGTACTTGTTGACTTTTACAAGTAATTCTTTAGAGTTTGTTTTTTTGACAGGCAAGTTTTGAGTTTATTTTTTTTTGTAGTAGATAAATTTCATTGCTATATTGAATTGTTGTTTGTATTGGAATAATTATGAAATGCTCATAAAGCTTCATACTGATTAATAAATGTTAAACATGATTTGCAAATTATAAACTTAATAAATAATAAACTTTTTATCTATTAACTAAACTATTATCTAACTAGTTATCTTAAAATAGCCATTTAAACTCTGGATATCGCATTATCCAAGCTTTAGATTTTTTTGATACCATTTCTTCATCAGTCTCAATCATCTTCGAATTACAGCTGTAAACTCTTACTACATTATTTATACCTGAATTTATCATACCTATATAAAGGATACAATCTAAATATATCATACCTGTTTAGAGTATACTAACTGAATATAATATACCTATATAAATGATACAAGCTATATAAAGTATACAATCTGAATATACCATACCTATATAGAGAATACAAGCTGTTTAAAGGATACCTAAATATAACATACCTATATAAAAGATACCAACTAAAATATATCATACCTGCCTAGAAATCACAAGCTGTTTAAAGAATACAGGCTGTGTAAAGAATACAAGCTGTATAGAGAATACCTGAATATAGAATACCTGTGTGGAAGATACGACCTATTTTAAAGATACCAGCTGTGTAGAAAATACGATCTGGATATAAAATACAGTCTTTATAGAAAATACCTTCTATTTAACTATACCTGCTTAGTTTTTACAATCTGCTTTAACTTTTACATATAGATATATAATTATTGTCCTTTGCTATGATTATTCCATTGATATACCATTTTTTTTCAATAAAATCTCTTTGAAATTCTTTGAAATTCATTTGAGCCAGTAAATTTTTCTTTTGTTCTAAACTCATATTCAAAAAAGTTTCTAATTCTATCATACTTTTAAACTCTTCAAAAAGTGCAGGAGTTTTATATTCTTCATTTGATTTAACCTCAGAACTTAAATCTTGTTGCAGATCCTGCAAGTCTTTATTGAGTTTTAAGTTTTTTTCTTCTAACAAATCTTTTTCTTCACCTAAAATTTTTTTTGCAGATTCAAGCTCATCTTTTAATTTTTTATTTTCTTCTTGGGTTTTTTTAAGTTCTGTTTCTATTCCTTTAATTTCTACACAAGTTTCATTATTTTTTTTTGCAGACTCAAACTGATCTTTTAATTTTTTATTTTCTTCTTGGGTTTTTTTAAGTTCTGTTTCTATTCCTTTGATATGTGCACAAGCTTCTTTAAGTTTTTTTGCTGTAATTTTATATTCACCTTCAAATTTCTCATCTTTAACAACTTTTATAGAGTTATTTTCTATATCCAGTAGTTTTCGTAAGCTTAAATTATACTGTTTTCTCTCTCTCTGTAAAACTTTAAGAGAATTAGCCCAGTTGATAATAGTATCAGCTTCTTCGTTTTGTTGATCTAAAATTAAGTTGACTATTTCGTTTTTTTTCGTTTTTATGTATTTGATATTGTCCTTCAGGCACTTATTTACTTCGAATATAATTTCTTGGGCAAGTTTTATGTAATCAGATTCGAGATTAGTAAGAGCATTTTTATACTTATTCGCTAAGGACTCCAAGTATATATTTTTTATATTTATTGTACTGCATTTCTTAGTTCTAGAATGACTTCTGATATGATTTAAACAGAACGTGAATTTCTCAGGGCAACTGCATTGCCAGATTACTTCTTCATGGCAATTAGCAACAGAACAATTAAGTTCCATAATTATTATTATAACCATAAAATTTCATTTGAATATTAGCAAATATAAACATTATATAGTTTTCCTAATACGAGAAATAAATATTATAATTCAATCATGGAAGATAAGCATTATAGTTAAGTATAAATATGTCTTATACAATTTTTTAGGAATTTTAAATTTTATCAAGAAACTCTTAAGATTTTAAGTTGTTTTATCTACATTTTGCTGAAATTATTAAAAGAATCAAATTCCGAGCTTTAGAAGGAAATTTTCAAACAATAATAGGCAGGAGAAAAAACATTAGATGAATTTGACTAAGAATCGATGCAAAAAAAATTATATAGTTGGAACAATAAGACAATCTAAGATAAAAAAACTTAAATTCTAAAAGACTTAAGGTTTAGGATATAATTTAAACGAATTTAGAATTTGGGTAAAAAATATCTATAAATTTTTGTAGCAATTGTGTATATAAGATAATTTTAGAGACAAAGCTAAAAGTATATTAATACTCTTGAAGAAAATGCTTAAGATATTATTCTACTTCATCATATGAATTTTAAGATGCAATAATTTTCAATAGAAAAAGAAATCACTATAAAAAAATACTTCATACTATTACGATAGATTTTACGATAAAATAAGAAGATAGGTACTAATGAGATATTTTAGTTCTAAAAGTTTAAAATAAAAAAATACGAAAGTATGGCTTTAAATGTATTATCTATGCTATTACCTAACTATTTATCCCTTTAGATCCACTTGCATTCTGGATATTTGGTTATCCATTTTTCATACTCTTTTTTCTTTGAATCTCCATCAAAATCAATCTTCTTTGTTTCGAAATTATAAATTCTTACTACATGGCTTATACCTAAATATATTCAACCTATATAAAAGAAACCTATATGTAAAATACCAGCTATATGGATTATACAATCTCTATATTAAATACTATCTTTTTTATTATTACCAACTAAATATAAGATACCTGAATACATAATACCTATGTAAATAATACTAGCTTAATAGGAAATTACCTATTTAAATAATACATCCTATCTTTAAAATACCTCCTTATTATATAATACGAACTTTTTAAAAAATACCATCTGAATAAAATATACTAACTAAGTAAAAAATACCAACTAGATAAATTTTACCAGCTAAATAAAAAGATACCTGGATAAAGGATACGAACTTTTTATAAGATACCACCTGAATATTGCATACCTTTATAAAAAAATACCACCTATGTTGATTGTACCTTAATTATAAATACCTTTGTAGAATTTACCAACTTTTTAGAAAATACCATCTGAATTAGATTTACCTGAATTAAAAATACCATCTGTATAGTTGATACCTTAATATAATATACCTATTTTTAACATACGAACTTTATAGAAAATACCTGAGTGAAATATACCTTTATAGAAAATACCATCTTAATGTTGAATACCTGCTTAGGATAAACCAGCTTTGTAGAAAATACCTGAATATGTTGTACCTGAATAATTTGTACAAGCTGATTATAGCATACAATCTTTATAAGTATTACCTTGTATAAAAATTTACCTACATAAAACATACAATCTACTTAATTTATCACAGATAAATATATGGTCTTTTATTGTTGTCAAATTAATCTGGTAGATAAACCATTTTTTATAAATAAAATCTCTTGAAAAATCTTTGAAATCCATACGAGCAATTAACTCTTTTTTTTTTTCTAAAAGCAAAGTTGAAAAGTTATCTATATTTATTTCACCTATTAAATTTTCTGTAGTATTCGAATTAAATTCTTCTGAGACTTTATCATAATTACTTAATGTCACTTTCAATTTATATAATTCATTTTTAAGTTCAAAATTTTCTAGTTTAAATTCTTCATTTTCCAAAACCAAATTATGTCTAACTACATCAAATTCTTCAACAAGTATTTTATTTTTTTCATAACTTTCTTTAAGATCTTTTTTAATTTCAATGATTTTACTGAAAGCTTCTTCAAAAGTTGTAACATTTTCGAATTCGAATTCGTCTTCATGATATTCTGAGACAAGGTCATCTTTATCAAAGTATTTTTTGAAACCAAGTAATTTTTCGACACTTAAAACAAAATCTTTTTTATATCTTCTCATAATAAAAAGAGAATTTGCAAAATCAGTTAAAATTTCTGCTTGATCTTTAGAATCATTAAAGACTAGTTCTTTTATTTTTTGTTTAACGGATTTTATGGTATCGAAATTATTTCTTAGGCAAATATTTACTTCGTTGATCATTTCCTGAGCTAGTTTGATACTATCTGATTCAAGACGGTTAAGAGCATTTTGATATTTCTTTGTCAATAATTCCATGTAATAATTTTTCACATATTTAGTAAGGCATTGCTTTTCCTTTGAGTGAGTTCTTGAATGGGTGTCACAATTTTTAAGGTTGCCAGAACAGCTACATTCCCAAAAAGCGTCTTCTTGACAATCAGGATAGGAGCATTTATATTCCATATTAAATATTATAATAACTAATCAAATTGGATAATAAACATATAAAAACTTATAAAATTGTTATTTTGATAATTTAATTTGTATAAATAGCCCAAAGTTTTTATCCTTTGCTCTAAATTTATGTTTGGAAAAATATGTTTTTTAAGTATATTTTTATATATTAATAATTTTTTATTTTCTTTATTTCTATGTCTCTTGTTTAAAATCCTATAAATTTTAATGAGATTTGAGTTTTACTTCTCTAATACTATTTTTCTTGTGTCTTATTTCGAATCATTTATAAAGTTTCATATTGTTTTTATAATTACTTTTAAGTTCTTCTTGTAATATTCTAAACTTGTTACCAACCTCTTTAAAAGTTGTTCTAATGAATTTTATATCATCTTTATATATGTATCAGGGAGAATTTTATTTGAATTATAATTTTTTTAATAGTTTTATTATATAATATATTTTTTCTGCCATCTAAAAAACTATACGAATAGTCTAATTTATTATATTGTATAGCTTTGATTATATGCTTTTTTAAAATAGTGAAAATTAATTCTTTTATAAAAAATCATATCAAGTTATTAATAACTATTAATATACATCAATAAAATATGCTAAAATAATTACTATATAAGCCTATCTAAATAAAACTATAATATTCAGAGTATATCCAAATAAGTTTCCTTAACTATAATATTATTTTTTATAATACAACAAAATATATTTATCCTATATAAAAATTTATTCATGATTCCAGAAAAATAAGCAATATAAACTAACAATTCCTATCTTTCTTAAATTGAACTTTCATATATCATTCCTATATATTAATCAAAATATTCTTATCAATATTTTAAGCATTTTCATCTATTCATATAACACATAAAGTCTATAATCATATATATATACAACAAATTATGCTTTCATAACAATATTCTTAAAAGTATTTTTTGCATAACATTAATACTACTAATTATAAATAAAAATTCTTATCAATTATGTTCTTTAGCATGCACTTTCACTTCATTATGATATATTTTTTTACTACAATCCATACATAAATACTCAGCTTGATTATAATCCTCATCATTTAAACAAAAACTCACTATTTTCCCTGTTCTCATATTTTTCACCACAATTTTTGTTGGGATGTTTCTATTCTCATACTGCATTTTTTTCCCTTCTTTATAATCTTTAGTTTGTTTTAAGTTTGATATAAAGTCTTTTATGTCCTGATTTTCTAATTCTAATTCTTTGAACATACCTATAAGTTCTTTGCACATAATTATTAACCGATCTAATGTAATGAATTTTGATTTGCAAATTTGGATAACTCTTAGGTTATTTAAAAGGATACTATCAAGCGACATTTACTAAGGGGGCTTTTAAATATTATCTGATTATTAATCATAAATTTTTTATANCTTAGGTTATTTAAAAGGATACTATCAAGCGACATTTACTAAGGGGGCTTTGTCTTTAAAAAAATATTTAATACTTAAGTCTTATTAATTTTCTCAGTTGTATAAGTCTATGATATTTCCCTTTATTTATTATATTATATTTATATACATCACATATTTATCAAACTAATTATTTTCCATATTTCACAGTAGCATTCATGTCTCACTTATTTGAAACACAAAAAACTCACTTATTCAAATGCTATTCCCCAGTTTCACAAAAATATTCCTCTTCAATTTCAGATCTTTCTGATTCTGAAGACAAGTTTGACATTAAAACAAGCCCAAAAAACTCCTGATTTCAGTTGCTTTTCTATGAGATTATAAAGAGAAAAAACTACATAACTTGACTAGAAAAAAAAAATTATATCCAAACTTATTTAAGAGCTACTAAAAGGAAAACTAAAATACAATTTAGAGGCCTAAAATCCTATACTTTTATTCTCTTCCATATCACAAATTAAGATCTTTAAGTAATTGCATTTCTATTAAGTATTTAACACTCTAAATTTCTTGCATATACTGGCAGTTTAGATAGCAGCTTACTACCCACTTGGCACTGACCTGTATTTCACTATTTTTTTCTTCAACCAATTGATACTTGCCTTCAGGTTCTACTTTTCCTCCCATACTATTAATCATATAAACATACACATCAAGCTTATCTTGCGTATACATCCTTTTCTTCCCAATAGCTTCTTCATATATTTTTACATCAATACAAATATTCTCAAATATTATACTTCTTACTTTCCTCCCTACTTCAAATACAGCATATTCATATTTAGTCTCAGCAAATTCTTTAAAAACATTAAACACAAACTTAGTCAAATTCCCAAGTTGCATCTTTTCATTTTCCATACATAAAGCTAATATTTCAGGAACGTTAATTTCTTGTATATGCCAATCAATAAACATTTCTTTAGGGAATTTATACAAAGAATAAGGTAAAGTTGGGATAATAACTTGAGGATGCCATGTTCTTTTCCTATAGTCAAAAACTAGCATAAGTTGTTTATCAGCATCTCTTAAATATTTATCTTGAGATGAATTGAATACCATCCTTCCTGGGTATATAGTTTTAATAATCTCAACATCGATTTCAGTAAAAATCACGATATTAGCGACTTTTTCTATAACCCCAATTATATCTTTAGCACCATGTCTATAACTAATAATATATTCTTTTTCATTTATCGTGATTTTTTGAGAATCGCTAGGTACTTGGATTTTCATGTTTAAAGCTTTTTCTGAATCAACAACTTCAACTAAACAACCTGAATTTATTACTGCTGTGAATTTCTCAAATGTTATAGGCATTTTACCTGTAGATAAATACGTGTCAATACTGTATTTATTAAGACGTGGATCTACTGTTCGGGGTTTTGTTCTAAGGATTGGTATTTCTATATCATTTGAGCTTGCATATGGTTTAAATTGGTCATTATTTATTTGATACCAATTTTCTATTTCAAGTGATATTGGCTGAGGAATTGGTTCTAAGATTTGTGGAGGCTTTTCTGATGTTGGAGATATTTGATCAGGTGGATAGTCATCATCATCAAGAAATTTGTGCACGACAAATGAGAAATCTTCATCTTCAACTTCTTGGACTGGAACTGATGATGGGAGTTTTAGCTTTTTTTGGGGTTCTGGGATGTCATCAAATGGGTCGATTTTTGTAGAGGATTTTGTTGTGATTTTCGAAGCTGTTTTTTGGATTTTTTTTTCGTAGTTGCGGTTGCGTTTGCTGAGAATCCTGTCGTTTTCAGCTTGCTGTCGTCTTAAGGATGATTTTTCAGTTTGTTTTTTTATTATTTCTTCAATACGCAGTTTAGTGATTAGTTTTTTATACCAAGGATTATCACTATGAGTATGCACTTCTTTGAGTATTTCAAGAATAACATCTCCACAATGATAGTCTCTATCAATCCAATCATGCATATCTTGAGTGACTAATTGAATTAAAGCCTTATAAAGTTTGAAGATTCTCAAATCTTTAGAAATAAGTCCATAATGACTGTGAACTAAAGTATTGATTCTGTTTAAATGCAGTTTTGTAAACCGGTCTTCTTTTTTAGTTTCTGGAGGAATGGATTTTGTATAGTGCTCAAGAAATTTTTGGAGTTGGACTGATGTTAGAGACATGTTAGCAGTGAATTTTGATGGGTCCATCTCGTTTGCTAATGAAATCTCTCCTTCTTCTTCACTATCATCTTTAAACCCGTTGAATAGAGCTAGGCACGAACTCATTATTTTTATAATGGGGGGCCTATTTTGAAAATATATACAATATTTCAGTAGGCTATAATTAAAGCTTGAATAGCAACTAAGGTAAAGAACTTAAACTTATGAGTTTAAGGATAATGGTATATCTAAATGCACTGATTCATATTATTATACCATATGAAAGCAATCCATTTACAATTCCTGGATATTAAAAAAATATTAACAAGTCTATCTTTACACCCTAAAAAACACAAATTACATATATAAAACTATATAAAGACTTATGTTATTTTTTTTTATATTAAAATATCACATCAAAACATACAGCATTTCTTCAATTTACTTTTATTCTTCGAATGGAAAATCTTAGTCAAACTATCTTCATACTCATTTTTAATAAGATAAATTACATCATAAATCGACTTCGTTCCTCCTTTCCCTTTTTTCTTCAGCTTATTAACTTTTTTCAACACTTTACAATAAGTCAAAAATGTTTTATCATATCTAAGCACCATATCTTTTTCTAAATAATTCAGCCCATCACCAACATACAAAGAGTATTCTGGGGATTGTATAATAGATGGTTTAGGAAAATAAGGAATAGTAAGTTCAATGCAAGCAGTTGATCCGATAAATTTATAATATTTAAGTAAATTGAAGCCATTATAAGTAAAAAATAAATGCCGATCTGATGTAAATCCAATACCAAGTGTATCTCCACTGCCGATTTTCGGTATTTTGCCTATTATTTGAGTGTTATTCCTAATAACACAGTTTGTGTTATTAATAACAATCCCTGTTCCAAGAATTTCTATAACAAAATTCTCATTATAAAGCATAGTAAAAAGCACTTCTGTATAGAAAACCACATAAAGTACTTCAAGAGTTTTAAAATAAACCGGTTCAGATGTGAAAACCCATTGGGTGTTGAGATAATCGCCATCAGAATATGTGTTAAAATCTGATACAGTCATATTAAGACTAGTTTGAGAAGAAAATCCGCTATTTGAAGTTTTCGATGATTCTTTTAACAACTCAATTTTCTCTAAATTTGCGATTTCATCTTTTAAAGATATCATTTTACTATACCCTGGGTCTATTTTCTGAGTCTCATGTACTAAAGTATCAAACCCCCAATCAGTACTTCCACATGTAAAATCAGATAAAAAATTATTAGTCAAATAAATTATCATATGACCTTCTAATTCATGTTTTATTGAGCATGGGATACAAAGATTAGTGTTTTGATTACAAGTTTCACATCTAGCCATTATAGGAGACACACGGAAATTGTATGGGTTTCTATAACATTTACCTAGTTTATTTGAATATTTCGCTTCTATGGATTCTTTGAGGAGCTCGAGGATTAGGTAAAAACTCATGAAAACTGAATGTGTCATGAGGAAATTTTCACTGATTTCGACTGAGAAATTTTTTTCGATTGTGTCGATTAGGTAGAATGTGTTTTGGAGTTTGAAATGTATAGGGATTTCTTGAAGTAGAGCCAAAGGTTGAAAGTAATCTTGGAACTTATGATATTTCTTTAAACTATTAACAACTCCTACTGAAATCTCTCCTAAATAAGGTGTATAATATATTAAAAACCCAGTTTCATCAGGATAATTTTTCAATAGTTTATGGAAAATCCCTGAGTGATACAGCATAAGAATTACAGTATTAGTCTTATGTTTCAAAACATCTTTAAGGGCTAAAATCAGCTCACCCCTTAGTTTCTCATTATTTAAATCATAATTATAACAAAATATCGTATAAAGCACAGGCATCGAATAAACTGATGTAAAAAAACATTTAAAATTCTTGAACTTTCTAACTAATTTCAATATGAAAAATATTGTTGCTGACGACCCAATGTGATATGTAGATAAATATGATAAAATATGCTCGTGGATGTTTTTTGATATCCAGAGTTCTTTAAAATTATCAATCAAGTCCAAGTTTTTTTCTAATATCGATATCGATTGTTGTATTATTTGTATGTTTTTTGTCATAAAACTCCCAAACAAAACACTTGATGAAAGTTTGCCACTATAAAAATCCATATTAAAAATCTTCATCCAAGTCCTCAATTTAGCGCAATCCTTGAAAATTTCATCTTTATCGTTTTCTCTAATAATTTTACCTATCATTTTTCCTAAACCAGGAAAGTACCTTTCAGTTTCACTCTCATTTCTAAATAAACTATTCTCTAAGTTTAACTTAGAAAACTCTTCTATATTTTTATTGTGAAAACAAATATAAAGTATTTCCCCTATACAAAACCCAAACAAATTCGGGGATATTGATTTTCCTAATACACATGCTGAGTTGTTTAGAACTTCAAAGTTCAGCAAGTCAAAATATAAAAAAATTCCTCCTTGGTTTTCAGGATTTGTTATCCAATATAAGTAAATCTGTCTGATATCTACAAAGTTTAAATTCAGACCATTTTTGGAAAGACTATTCCTAGTTGTTATCAAGTGAATAATTATTTCCATTAAAGCATCTACTGGCATCTCAGTCCCAATCTCAATAAGATAGTTAATAAATTGCCCAAGGCTTATACGACAATTTAAATGTTGATAGGTTATTAAAATCAAACTCTGCCCAAAAGACTTAAACTCAATGTTTTTCCTTACAAAAATTGTCTCGTTTATATTTTGACTTTGGGTGTATTTGCTTATTGCTGTTTTCACATCAGAATATTGTCCTTCAAATACTTCAATTTCTACTTCACAGTTCTTGCATTGTCCATAGTAAAGATACTTTTGGTTTTTACTGAAGGTTTTTATATCAACATCTTTTTGTAATATGGATGAGATGTATTTTTCTAGTTTGAAACGAGTATGAGAAGGGATAATACCTTTGTTTTTATGCTGGATTTCGCTTATAACTTCTTCAGTAAGAAGCTTGTTTAATTCTAAGCTTTTTAGTAACATATTTGTTTGATATATTTATAGTCACTTATAGATTTATTTCTTTTTTTTAATGATTATTAGGAATATTAGATTTTGTTTTGGTTTTTTATTGTAAAAGATTGCTTTTTAATGTTGGATGTAGAAATATTAATAATTTTTGTAAGAAATAGTGTATGTGTGAGATTTGCTATTAGATTATAGGGTTAATGGATTTTATGATTTAAAGTTGTGTTAAAGATATGATGGTTTCAATTGTGATTATCAAGATTATAATATGATAACATAATGATAAGTTTATATTTAAAAAGATGTTTATTAGGCTGATAAAAAAAAAACATACGATTTTATTTTTATAATTATCTTATCATTATGCACTTATACTGAAATTCATATATAAAATTGTGCAGATTTTTATATTTCTAAATAAAATCTATAATATAATCATAAAAAAATCTACCTTTCTAAACTGTAAAAATCTTAAATGACATATCAAAACAAAATTACATAAAACACAAAATTTATCATTTTATCTCACATAAAAAACTATTCAGCTTAACCATATAATATTATAATAACTATACAAATATCATTACCAAGTAATCATTTCTTTTCTAGGCTTATACGCATATTCTTTCTCTAACTGAGCCAATTTTTTTTTTGATAAATTAATACTAAATGCCGCATCCAAAAGCTCATCCTGATTGCATTCATTCTCAATTTTCCTAATAATCTTCAACGTATTCTCAAAAGTTAAACTTTTAAAAAGTTTTCTATTCATTCGGAAAAACCCAATAAAAACTCTAAAAAGTATTTTTGGACCTTCACATAAAAAACAATCCCATATCCTCAGTCTAGTTTCAATAGGAAAATTAGAATAAATTGTCATAAACCATTGAGTTGAGTATATTTGTGGGGTAAAATTTATATCTTTGAGTTTATTCCATATAGAAGGTTCATAGATTTTAAGTAATGAATTCGCTTTATAGAAACATTGATATACTTTATCAAGACCATCTTTGAACATACTTCTCATATCATAATGGTTCATTATAGCAACAAGTAACCAAAAAGAAGACTCTTCATCCATATACATTCTTATAATACCGACGATATATGCCATACCTTGGCAATAACCTACTTCAGGGTCGAAAAAAGCATAAGCTCTAAGGATGTTTCTAAGACTATCTTGACCAAGGTTACAATTGAAAAGTTCATGATTTGGGTAAGTTCTGTTTAAATCTTTTTCGATAATGCTGATACATTCAGGATCATCTTCTTGGTTGCATAAGCGAAAATATAAATGCCGGGTATAAGAACTTTTGACATCAAGACCTCGGGTTATTAGAACCCAAACTCTACTTCTTAACATGTCAGGAATACCTTTTCGAACTCGGGATTTTATAAGATTGTGTTTGTGTTTAGAGTAATAGCTCCAGTTTTCAATCATCACAAGCCACTTTTCAATACGCGCATTGAGCTTTAGACTTGAGTGTGGGGTTTCGGTTGATGTCTCAATTGAAGATAGAAAGCCGTATTTGTCTATAGAGGAACTTAGATTCATATTTTTGTATAGAAAATCAAGATTAAGATAGATTTTATTAATATGCTTTATTGTTAGATACATGTCTTAGGATAAGGATTCGCAAAATAAGAATTAGTGATTATAAGAAATTTTAACAGCCAAAACTTGTATGATTGATATATTTTTTAAAATTTATGTTTATTAGGAATTTCATAGTAGTTTTTATTATGAAGTGAATTTTTTATTTTTAAATATACNATTCGCAAAATAAGAATTAGTGATTATAAGAAATTTTAACAGCCAAAACTTGTTTATGATTTTTAATTCTAGACACGTTCTTAGAAATTCTGTTTAGTTTTCATTTTCATTTTCATTCAATTTTGTGTTAATAATCAATTTATAAATTGATTTAGGTATGTATAATAGACATTGAGTTCACTTTTTTGTTGGACTAGTTTTTGAGATATAAAATATTTAATTAAGACTTGATATCAAAGATATTTATTTAGTTTTAGCCTCCAGTAAAATATTGAGGCAAAGCTCTTAAAATTATAATCATAAAAATTATTCTCTAAAGCTAACTACTAAGCATAATATATTCATAAAGTCACATAATACCATAATAAAATCATATTTAATTATATAATATAAAACTATTCTTATATATCATTCTCTATCTCAAAGCTATATTTTTATAAAATTTCCTGACATTAATTTAATATTATTTTAATCAAATTTCATATAATAATTCTAAGTAAGATAATTCTAAATAAGATAATTCTAAGTAAGATAATTCTAAATAAGTAAATTCTAAGTAAAATAATAAAGATAAAGACTCTGACCTCTATATCTTGATTCTTTCCACTCTTGAGCAGCTAAGCAGCATCCCATACAAGCACAATAATGAATAAAATCACTACAACAATTTCCCTTAATATTATAAGCTTTTCTAACAGTTCTTCTATTCAACGCCATTCCAATCGGCCCTAATAATGCATAATAAAAACAATGTGCACAATTAAAACTTATCCCTAAAGCTGTTTTTCTAGCAAATTCTTGCATAAAGCAAATCCCCACAATCGGGCACATAATATTACACACCAAACCTAAAGGATCCTTTTTAAAACAAGAATAAGTGCCAAATACAAACTTTTTATCAAAATGCGGATGAGTATAATGAATAACTGTATCATTAAAAAGAAAACAATCCAAATAATTATGTTCATCACAAGCAAGTTTTTTTTGGATTTTTTCCACACATTTAATTAGAGTTTCCCATCTCTGGCCTTCCATTGACCCACTTATATCAAGACAAAACGTAACAGCGAATTTTTTTTCAGCAGAAAGATTTACTTCAGCATTTCTTGAAATATCAATCATTAATCCATCTTTTTCCATAAGAAAATTGGAGTTTTCTTGAATACTTGCAAGTACGAGTCTTTCAAAAACTTGTTCAAGTCTTACTGTAGTTTCTTTGAAAAGTTTAGCATGAGTTGAGCTATTATGAGTTATTCCAATAAGATCTAAATTAGCTTGTTCATGCTTATCTAGATCTAAGGTTATAAAAACAACATTTATATCATCAATATCTCTGTTAAATGTTAGGCTTTCTAATTGTCTTGATAGATCAGGGGCTGTATACCATGAAGCATTATCTTCACCATCTGTTACTACGATTATTTTAAAACTGTAAGGATAACGATCACGCTGGTTTTTTAAGCTGTCGGTGAACTTTGAAACACGTTTGATACAGAAATCGACTGCATCACGCATACAGGTGGCACCAAAAGGATCTACAATTTTAAGACGTTTAGCTATATCACTCTCTGAAGCTTTTATATATGTTTCAGGAGGGGAGATATTACCTTTGCAATGCTTTTTAGAGATAATTGGCTGTTGGACTGAAATATTTGAAGGGATTGAGTTCATATTTTTATTGTAAAATAAAATATAGAACTTTTTTATGCAAGGAAATAAGAGAAAATTTTATATAGAAGAAAGAGTTTAAATATTTTATTTGGAATAATTGAGGTGTTGGTTAGGTAGTTTATTGAAGAAGAGTAAATATTTATTATAAAAGTTCTGGGAATTACAAGAACATGGAAGTATATTTATTTTTAAGTGAAATTATTAAAATATTATTGTGTGTTAATAGAAATACTTTAAAAGAAAAGGTAGAGATTTCGTGATTTTGATATGGAAAAAATATAGTAATTATATTTTTGCAAAAAAATGGATTTAAGTTTTAAATACTTATAATTTAGATTGGTTGACTATATATCATAGCAAGCAGACTTCTTAGAGACTTTATAGGTAAAATATTTAATATGGTTTTATTGAGATAAATAGTTAAAATAGTGGATGTGGAAAGAGTGGGATAAGTTATGCTGGATAAAAGCTGAAATTTTTATTATTTTTCATCAATAGTAAAAACTTTAACAAGGATAAATAGCTTTGAATTTTAAGTATATTTTCATGATATTTTGGATTAAAGTCTCTTGATGGGACATAATTTTTTTTATTAAAACTTAATTTATGAAGCCAATGAATCCTACATTAACATAATTATATTTTTTTCAATAATCGAAATTGTAGAAGATATAAAATTTGTTCCTTAGAGTTTCTTATTAAAAATTTTATATAAAAGCTGGCTTTGGAAAAATGATGGAAATAAAGCTAAAGATCTCTATAGATATTTTTTTTATTACAGATATTAAACTAATAATAGCAAAGATAATATAGATTAGTATTTATATATTATTTATCGAGTATTGGCATGTTTGACTGAGGTGTTAATCTTATATTATTGTTCTCATATGATAATAAATACAATTTATACTTTGATTTAAAGTACAGGATTACATACAAAAAATTTGTTTTCTGATTTGCATATTCGATTTCGAATTTAAATTCAAATTTATTTGCTATTTTGCATTCGAACTTTTATGTTATTTATTTAAAATCATAATAATTATAAACTATCATAAGTTAAGCATTGGTTCTATACAAAAATATCTAATATTTGCATAATCCCTTAAACACCTTCAAACATACAAAACTAATGATTTCAACTTGAAAAAATCTTCAAATTCCACACGAATATACAAAATAAAAGCTTAAAACGAGCATTTTCAGCTTTAAATTTTTAATATAATTTTGTACTATTATCTTAGTATTTTACAGTTATAAAACAAAATAATAAACCTTCCCTTATGGAATCAATTTCATAGTAATACAACATATTCCTTAGAAATTCAACATCAACATAAATTTATTTTCATCCTTCCTCAACACATTTTCTCAAAACCCCAGCCATAAAATTAAAACATAATTTGTCTAACAATTTTATAAAAAATATCTATGGAAGAACCTATGATAACTTACCCGCGATCTTCTAAAGATAATATTCAAGCATCCATAAGAACAAAAAAATATATAAGAGTCTATTCAGCTAAAAGGAACTCATCAAAAGACAAAACTTATAAACAGCCTAAGAGCAATGATTTTAACATATCAATAAATCCTCAAAAAAATTCTCATGAAGTCTCCAAGCACAGTTTACGCCAAAACACAATCTATTACCTCCAACAAACATCAAAATCATTACTTTATGACATCCAAAAAGCAGAAAGTGATAAATACGAACTTATCCGTGATATATCAACATACGAACACAATTTTTCTAAAGAAAACTGTATTTTCACATCCTTACACAAACTAAACAATATAGCAAAACCTCTTCCTGAAGCTGCTGGAATTATCGAACAAACCACATCTCATGAAAGTGCATTTTATGAAGAACTTAAAAAAGGACTAACTGACTTTCATAATATCAACCCTTTATTAACTATAAAAACAGAAGATCTTATTGAGGACTTCAAAGTTAAAAAAGTAAACTCAGCTCGTTTACTTAGCAATGTTTTTCAAGGAACATATGTGATTTCTGGGATATATTCAATAATTTCACTTGTTAGTGACAAATGGCTTGAGAATTTATCTTTTAAAGTACAAACTTTAAAAGGGTTGACTTTTACTTTACAAATGACCCAAAGCATGTCGAATTCTTTTTACTCATCAGCTCAGTTAGTCCAAGCCGTTAAGACAAAACTGCTTCCATTTTTGGTTTTTCGTATAGAAAAAAAAATCATCACTTTGCATTTTGACTCATTACAAGGGGTAAAAACATATACTTTTGTTATAGAATTAAAAGGATATGAACTTTGTAATGTTGTTGTGACGATAAAATCAGCAAATCAGATGGTTTTTGATGTCCCTTCTTTGGATTTGTCATTAAGTTATAATGTTCCTGAAGATTTTATGGGTATTGTTGAGGATAAAAGGAGATTTGCTAGGGAGATACAAAGGAATTTGATGTTTTGCAATAAGAAAAAAACTCTTATGTGGGGGAAATCTGAAGATTTGTTTGAAATGATTGAGACTGGATCAAGACTTTTTGATGAAGATTATGTTAAAAGCACAATGGATTTTGAGAATTATAACCAGCTTTTTTCTTTTGAAATAACTAAGTTTAATGCTTGGGTTGTGTGCTTTGAATATAAAGACAGGAGTTTTCTTAGAATCACTTGTGGTAAAGACATTGCAGAAATTGATACAAAATCAAAACACTATAGTTTTTTACATGAAATGCAGAGTTTGTATATAACGAAAACCCCGAAAACTCTTAGCTCATCTCTTGAGCTTGAAGTAATTTTGCTTAGACTTTTTCCTAGGCTGACTAGAAAATTTTGAATTAACTTTGGCTTTTTAATGTAATTGAATGTATTATTGTTAAAAGTTATGGTTTTTATAATAAATGGTATATGAAAGGGAGGGGTGATTTTTTAATATGATATAAGAAAGTATAAGGGTTAGTTTAAATTTATATATACTCAGGTTTTAAGTAAGTTTATAGATTTATTTTTAGAATTTAAGTAATTTAATAAAAGAAATATTAGGTCAAGTTGATTATCATAAAAATCTCATGATTATCTTAATTATTCGTTTTATGTTTTTAGTATAAAGTTCATAATAAATCCAAATCAAAAACAAAAAAATAATTTCATAGGACAAAACATAATCACCCTAAGTCTCTTAAAATCCTCATCACACTCAAATCTTCAAAAAAAAAATGCTTTTTCATATACAAAAGACAACTTAATAGCCGGGAGTATTTAAATAATTTAATGTCCCTAATAAGTTCCAATAGCTTATTCTCAGAAAGCATAGAAAGCCTAGGTTCAAAGCGTGAAAGTCGTACCAGTGATGATAATATTTTCGAAGTCCCTCATAATAAACACAACCCAGAAGGTTTTTCAAGTTCCTTAATCTTAAACCTTGAAAACGACCCAGAAAAAAAATCTAAGCCTTTAAGCAAACTAGTAAACATAACCCAAATAGTCCCTGGGACCCAAAAGACTAAAAAAATTTTACTGCCGATTTTCTATAGAAGAAGTATATCAAATGCATCAAAAAGCTTGTTATACTTAGAACAAAGTAATAGCGATATAAACAAATCAAATGATTCAGTTAAAGAATGTGTTGAAAATCGACAAGAAATTAAAAAAGAGACTGTAAAAGCTAATCGGGTTACATCAACAACATTTGGTAGTATTCACACATTAAGCAACATTGATGCAGAAGTTCATCAAGAACTTTTTACAGAAAAAATCAATTTTGACTATGAGTCTGAAATGAAATCAAGCATGCATGAAGGAAATCTTATAGCTTATTGCCATAAATGCAAAAAAGAGACTGTTACTGTAATGCAACAGGAGAAATTTAAAGGATTTAGAGGGTTTAAGGATTTACTTTTATGCTGTTGTAGTTCTTTGAATACAAATGGTAAAGCTTTTGTATGCCCGATATGCTTGGAAGTGCTAGTGAAAACTAATTAGATAGAGAAGATAGTTTTTATGGTATAGTAAATTGAATTTTTTGAAAAAGATTGAAAGTATAGGGTTATGTGAAATGTTTAGGATTGAGGATTGTTTAGGGATTATATTTGAAATTAGAGAATTTTTGTATGGAGGATTTGAGAGATGATAAGAAGTGAATAGGAATTTGAATAAAGGATCAAGGATAGGTTAGGCTTTTTGATGAAATTGTTTTATGGATGCTATTAAGATAGAAGATTAGAGGTTAGAATATTTGATGATATAATATTTTAATGGGTTTACATATTGAAAAATAGGGTGATCTGAAGTTAAAATTAGGGTTTTTATAAAAAGTTGATACTGATAGGGGTAGTTGTGAGAAACAAGGGAAATAATATTTACCTTATTATCGAAATAATGATAACTCATCTAGATGCTTGTATAGAATGATATTAACACAACAAAAAACTCAATCAAAAATACTCTATTTTACTGAAATTATGGTATTAAAGAATATTCTAGACCTTATAATAAACCCATAAACAAAAGCTATAATCAAGCTGCCCAAAAAAAAAATCTATCAAACCCTAAATAATTTTCTTCCAAATTTCCTCATCTCTATCTTAAAATCTTTTCAAATCCCTGACTTCAAAAATTACACCTAATCATCACCTTCCAAAAAAAAGCTCATTAATTCGCATTCCTAAAAATCCTTGCAAAAATTCCTTATTTTCTCCACCTTTCCCATCTATATTTTCCATCTAAATATTTCCTAATCCATATCACAAACTCTAAAAAATCAACTTCTAAAATCCCAATATTTTTACAACACTTTTCAATATTAAAACTTAGAAATACACTAACTAAACTAAAAACCTAGTCCTGAAACCCTTTTAATCATTGATCCAGCAGCTGAAACATTATTAAGCCCAAGTAAAGTATCTTTCCACTTTACTTCATTGATCATATAATCATTATAAGGATACAAGCACTCATTCCAAGATGTAAATAACAACATATCATTAGGTCTTGTATTCCCCCAATTATACCTCGAAAACGAGTCTTCAATATCTTCAATTTTATGAAACTTATCCTTAAGTGCTTCTACCAAACTTTCAATCCCTATACTTGTATTTTCAAGTTTTCCAAGACTAAGTCCTCTTGTCACTCTTGGAAATAATGCTTTTCTTATAAGCCTTGCAAGAACTTTTTCAACTCTTTTAAGTTTTTTACTCAGATCTCTACTAACAAAATATATAAGTATACTTATAAGACTAAATACAAAAGCACTAACAGATACGACAATCCAAAAAATCATAACAAAAGTACCTGAGAAATTTTCTTGTATTTTATCAATCGGATTATGAATTTCATTTTTTTCTGCACATATAATCATATAATAAGTTATATTTCCAATTACTTTAGGTTGAATACTTTGTTTTACTGACATATAAGCTGTTCCATTTGAATCTGTAAAATCAAATCGTGTACCATCAGGAGCTTCTTGCATTGAAGCCCATTCATCTGAGTTAATTCCTGTTATTGTATCATCAAAAATCCTTAATGATGTTGTTGAAGTATCAGGCTGAACCCAAGTTGAAGGTAATGATACAAGGATTCCACCAGTGCTGACAAGAAGGGTAAAACCTTTGCTTAGAACTTGAATTTCTGAAGCCGTGTTTATAAAGTTGTCTAAATTGATGTCAATACCTGAAACACCAAAAATTGTATTGTTTGTAGTTTCAATTATCCCTTGGGAGACTGAAAAAGTCCAATTACCATTTGAACTTTCTTGATATGGCTCGGTTATTATCACATCCCCTGGATTATCGCTTGCTTTGTAGTACCACTCGCGAACTAAAGGAGTGAAGGTTCGGTCTTCAATAAATTGCCCAGGATAAGAGTATATGATTTCATCAGTTTCAAAACCCATGTACATTTTACGGTAATAATCGTTGTACAGAACTAGGTAAAATCTATCCATTGATGATGCTTTTTTCATAAGATTTTTACCATTATCGCTTAAAGATTCCTCTCGGCTCATAAATGCTCCTTTGCTATAGTCTATCCAGCTTGGATCTAAGTTGATGTCATTTGTGGGCATACTTTCTACTGAAGTTAGAGCGTCGGTATCACCATAGCCTAGGATATCCATGCCTAATTCACGGAATACTTTTAGGTCATCAACGTAGTTTGTGATTTCGCTAGCAAAGAAGGATGCCTTGTTTTTGGCTAGGTCTTGCATTTGTCGCAGCAAACTTTCTTCGATGGATATTGTGGAGGAATCAACTATGCTGCTACGCAACCAATCAAGTTGAAACTTTGTGATGACTACTAAAATCAAAGTTAAAAAGAATGCTGAACTTATAAACACAACTTGTAGTTGACGGCCTAATGACCATCTACTAAAATCATCACGGAAACCCATATTTTGTTTTATATACAACATAAAAGCATGTCTAAATTATAAATTTTATCAAAGATAACTGAATAAAATATAAAAAAACCATCAATATTAACTTTTGTCAATTTGAAAAAACGTCGTACAATTTTATCATAAATTTTTAAAGTTTTTTCTAAGCATTTAATAATACTAAAAAACTATCAAGTTAAGCTGTGGTTTTTTTATTACCTCCTTTTGCAGGTGGTGTATAAGGTCTTGCTCCAGTGGCTTGTGGAGTTTTCTTGTCTGTCGGTTTCAATATTTGAAAACTGCACATCAAACTTTCATCAACACTCATCATTGCCCCAGAATTATCGAATTCCCCACAATAATTAGGTGCAGAAAACACTGTGACTAATTGTCGTTTAGCAAAAAATTCATAACCATCTTCAACAACCTGATGAGCTCTGCATACAAGGTCTAGATCATGTTTTCTTAAAAAATTAGACACAATATCATTACCGAATGTAAAACTCACCCCTCGGTCATTATCTCCCCAACCTTGGACATCAGCATCTGGATCACTCCAAAGAAGGTCACAAAGTAATCCTGTATCTGGTACATCTACGGGACGCATAATTCTCCTGATCTGTTCCATATTAGAAAGTTCTGGACTCAGCCCACCATGCATGCATAAGATTTTGTCATCAATAATCGCGGCAATCGGCAAGCAGTTAAAGCAATCTGTAAAAGTTTTCCAAAGTTTAATATTGTACCTTCGTTTACATTCGTCATAAAACCCATAAATCCTATTAATAGATGCGCATTCATGATTACCTCTTAAAAGAAAAAAGTTTTCTGGATATTTAACCTTGTACGCTAATAAAAGACAAACTGTTTCTAATGACTGTTTACCACGATCTACATAGTCTCCAAGGAAAAGATAGTTAGCTTCAGGAGGAGTACCACCATATTCAAATAATCTGAGCAGATCGTAATATTGGCCGTGAACATCGCCACAGATTTTGAGTGGCGCTTCTAATTCTAAGAGTATTGGCTGAGACATGAAAATATCTCGAGATTTTAAGCATAGGCTTCTAACTTCTTGTTCTGTAAGATTTACTTGTCTGCCTGGCCTTGCATGCTTGACTTCTAAGAGCTTTTCGAGAATAGAGTCGATGTCTATGTCTGAACCCATTTATAAATACTTTTGATAAAGCATAATATGATGGATAAAAAGAAAAAAGTTTATAAAAGTTTGGGCTTATAAAGGAATTGTAGTATAATTTTAATATAGAAAGGAAAATAAGATTTTTAGATGAGTTTGAATTGGAGTGAGTATAAATTAAGAGTTTAGGTTTAGGGTGAAATTATCTAGTCCTTACAGAGAAAACTATAGCATAAACTTATCTCGAAGCATCTCCTGTTATAAACTATCCAAGCTTCTTATACCTCTAATAAATCTATATCTGAATTTATTAATTGTATATTTATAACATTTCTAGTCTTTTTAACCATACTTTTNTAAACTATCCAAGCTTCTTATACCTCTAATAAATCTATATCTGAATTTATTAATTGTATATTTATAACATTTCTAGTCTTTTTAACCATACTTTTCACTCTTTACAACTTCAAATACCAAATAATTTATTCCAATGTACACTTTTTTTTTTAACATTTTCATCTTTTTAATAATAAAATCACTATTCATATTATTCTAATTAAGTTTATACATATTATTTACATTTTTCATCCAAGGTACTTCAGTTTTTTTTAATATATCATAATATACAAGTTTCTTTCTTTAATAAATTCTTATTTGAAATGTTGTATATAAGCATATGAAATATTAAGTTATAATAGTTGTTTTTTATTGAAGATGGAATGCTTATGATAATTTTAAGTAGATACTAGGCTGATTTGAGAAAAATATGGATATAAACTTTTTAGAGTTGATTCTGTTAGAAATTATAAATTAAGTTGCAAGTTTGATGTGATTTTGTAAGAAATCTAAGGATGATTCAGAAAGGTTTTAGTAAATCTTAAGCTTGGGTGTACTTTCAAAGCATATTTCAATGATTTTATAAGGGAATATATTTACTTAGTATTTTCTTTGTTTAATATGCGTAAAATTCTTCAAAATGGATTTGGATATAGAGAAATTGGACTATTTGGATAATCCTAACTCTCCTCTGATTTAATAAGTATACAAATCATATAATTTTGGAATATTTTGGCTTATTTTCTTATATCTTTATATATATGGATTTTATCATGAAACTAAATGAATCCTGTAATATATAACTATTACCTATTCGCTAGGCATTTAATAATAGAATTGTATGCAGCATTCTAATTAAAGTTAGCATTTACTAATTTATATCAGATATAAATAATGTCAGCAATGATATTGGAAAACAGCATTGAATCTGATACAAACCAAATTCCCCCTTCTAAAAATTCCTTCCTAACTTCAACATTCAATATCAACGATTTTTCTTCATTTCTTAAATCAAAAAACTACCAAGCTTTTTCTAAAAAAGGTTCCATAAAAGGATTATTCATTACATACGACAATCATCATCTTTCCATAATTTCAATCAATTCCATATCTTTCTGGAATCTACAAACTTCAAAAAAAGATCATGAACTTTTAAAGAGAAATACTAAAATCAAACTATATTTTTTGTCTGATGATAAAACATTTATTGTTTGTTCTTATAAAAATTTCACAACAATAGTTTGGGATTTGGTAAATAAATATAAGATTCAAAAACTAAACCATAGTGAAATTACAATATATGGATTATCATTAAATAAAGATAAAAATTCAGTGGATTTTATTGAGGATCGGCGACATTTACAAAATGAAAAAATGATTCAATGTCATCATTGGGATTTTGTGAATAATAAATTCGAAAAAGGTCGACAATTTTTGTCTCTTAAAAATTTCCAGCATTTTATGAGTACTAAGCTGAAATGCCATTATAAAAAATATAGTGAAAACAGACAATTTTTTCTTTTGGACAACCCTCCTGAACTTTGTTATTTTTGTATTTTAGATGACAATGGGGAGAAATTTTATATTATAAGAAGTCCGGCAATGATATCTTTAGAAAGTGAGAGAATGGCGATTGTTTTTAAGGATGCTAAACATATTGAACAAATAGCTGAAAAATATCAAAATATACAGATAAATGGTAGAATTAATGATGATAGTATTTGTGTTATAGATATTGCTAATATGGAAATAATAGGATTCTTACCTTCTCAAGAAACTATTTTCCCTTTAAGATTCACCCCAGACGGAAATTTTGGATTATTCCTATCAATAACCGACCATGTTCAAGTTTGGGATATTCACAACTTCCATCTAATAACAAAATTTCCTCAATCCCAATATCTCAACAATATTTCAATATCTTTAGATCTTCAACTAATATCTACATTTTTTTCTTGTTCAGAAATAATTTCAGTTCAAAACTTACCAAATATGGAAACTCTTATAACTATTAATAAAAATCCTGGGCCAATATTACAATATATTTATATACAAAAACTAAATAAAGTTCTTATTGTTCATGAAGATAAAACAGTTCGATTATGGGATTTAGTTAATTTAAGAAATGTTGTTATAACAGGATTTTATAAACAATTTTATAACAACTTTGCTGTTTTTTATGAAAAATATGCTTGTGTTAGAGCTTTAAATGGAAATGTTTATGTGCTTGACATTGAATCTGAAAAGGTAATTTTTAATGAGAAATGCTTTAAAATCAGTAGTTTTGGGATGTCTTTGGATTTTAGATATTTTGTATGTGCAGAGAAAAAAATCAGGTTTTGGATTTCGGGTAAGGAGAAAATGATAGGAAATATGGATGAGGATAAAGGTTTTATTGTGACTGTTGGATTTTGTAAGGATTTAAAGATTTTTGTGACAGGAAGTACTAGTTTTTTTTATAAGGTATGGAAAGTTAAGNAAGATTTTTGTGACAGGAAGTACTAGTTTTTTTTATAAGGTATGGAAAGTTAAGAATATAGATATTAATTAAATGTTTTAGGGAGATGAATGGGTTGAAGTAGTTTTGAAATCACTTTAAATCTTTTTCATAATATCACTTCGTATTATGGTTTAAATTGTATGTAATGAATGATTTTTAACTATTTGACTTTATATTAAAGCATTTAAATTCAATTTCATCATATTAAAAAACTCCAAATTTAAGTTGTTTATTATATGACTTGGTCTTCAATCGGAAGACGATTAGCTAATAGATTAAGATTAAGTTGTTTATTATACAATCAAATCTATCTACAGCATTAAAATATAAATTTGCAATTACAATATAAAATCACTCTTAAAAATTATAACATCTATCAACAAACTAAATTATCTAATATCTCATATCAACCTCTATCTAATAAATCAGCCACCCTAATTCTTAAAATCCCATAAATCCAAAAATCACCTAACCATATCTATTTAAACACATATTTCAATCATAAAATAAAATCCTCATATACAAACATCAAATTAACCCTTACCATTTTCCACATACCCACAAAAATATATAAAAATTTTCATATCCTAAACTATAAATTATAACCCATCATAAAACTTCTAATTCTCCACACAACTACCATTTAAATCTTAATCAATTAGTTTTTTAATAGGAATTATAACGATTATGCGATCTATTCGTTCGAACTTTTTAAGTTTCACAAGTAAATGCAACTCTCCAAAAGCCGCTTCAATCNTCCTATAAAAATCCTCAAAATTTTAAACTACTCCAACACCCAAACCCCCGATCTATTCGTTCGAACTTTTTAAGTTTCACAAGTAAATGCAACTCTCCAAAAGCCGCTTCAATCTCAATCAAAGCTAAAGATTTTAGTACTTTAGCCTCATCAACCATAAGAACTGTGTCTTCCCCACGAAGAAAACAGCCGAAATCCACAAAAAACCTTTCCTTAAAAGCATACCGATTTTCCAATTCCCCTGATGCCTACAAACTCCAAGATTCCAAGCCTGAGTCTCAGCTCAAAAGGCGAAGTTCTCTTAACAAAAGCCAAAAACTCAAAGCATCACGTAAAATCTACAACACAAACCCGATGTTAAACAAAAGTATAACAAGCCCGAAATCTACCCAACCAAACGATAATATCAACCTCAACGACTCATCAAAACATCATTTCGGATCTAAAGCTCTGATAATTACAGCCAAAAACGAAATTAGCAAAAAAAATTACGACACTGCTTTGTCAATACTCAAAGGAATCAACAATGAAGCTAGTTTACAAGAAGTAATTTTCTTACAAGCTGTTTGTTATATGCATATGAAAGATTATCAACAAGCTTTAAAACTCTTTAAATCGTATAATATCCCACAAAACCCAAGTACTTTAATGAGTATTTGTAAATGTTATTGTGCATTACAAGACTATGAAAAAGCTTTAGAATATCTTAACTCTTGTATAAAAATCAACTCACATTATATACAAGCATATTTTTTAAGAGGAAAACTCCTTATCGAGCTTCGTAGATATGATGAAGCTATTAACGATTTGGTTAAACAAAAACACCCATCAGCATTTTTACTTCTGGCAAAGTGTTGGAAAAATAAAAGACATTATGATAATGCTGTGAAGTACTTAGAAAAGTATAAAACTACAGCGAATTATCATGAAAAGTACCTTTTTGAACTTGGTAAAGTCCAATATTGTTTTAAAAAAACTGTTGAAGCTTTACAGGTTTTTGAGATTTTGTATAGAAAGGATAGGGGGAATTATGAAGTTGGGTATTATAAAAGCAAATGTTTGATGTGGGAAAAAATATATGAAGAGGCTGAATTACTGTTGGAAAAAATTGCCCAGAGTTGTGAGAATGAGGAATTAGCGAATCGGGCGTTGTTTCGGATTGCTTTGATTAAAATGGAGAAATTCGATTTTTTTGCCTCATTTTTCGCTATAAGAAGGGTTAAAGGTGTTGTGAAATCAGGGAAAAAACAATTTTATCAGAAATTTATCGAAGCGGCTTATTATGTCGTCCAAAACAACTTCTCAACAGCAATTGAGTATTTAACAACACTTATTAATGACAATATTTATCCACAAGGTTTAAGTAAATGTTTGATTTTTAGAGGTTTTTCATATTTCTCCATTAAAGACTTTGATAAAACTATTTTTGATTATCAACAAGCTGAATCTATATCCCCACTTGACCCCGCATCATTATTTAACTACAAAATCTCATTAGCAATTACTAATATTTTCAATAAAGACTATCCTTCTGCATATAAAATCTTAGGCTCTGAGTTTTTTAAAAGATTTTCTAACCCAATGTGGCCAATGCTCAAAATCCACACTAAGATTTTCATGATGTCAAAAAATATCACACATATTCTTGACCTTCAAAATGATATAAGAGGATTAAAACTTGAAAAAAATTGCGAGTTTTACTTACTTGGAGCTTTTTTTTTATATTTGAAAACTGATATTGAATTAGCTTTTAAAAAAATCAACAAGTCGTTGAAAATGTCTGATAAAAGCTCGTTTTTAAGTTATACAATTAGAGCATTTTGTTTTATTAATTTTAAAATGTACTCTGAAGCCGCTGAGGATTTGACTTCAGCGTTATGTTTAAATGAGGATTTGAAAACTTTAAGGGCTTATAGATCACTTTGTTATTATTATTGTGATAATGAAAAAGATGCGATGGATGATATTTTTTGCATTTTTGATGTTGGAGATTATAATGCAATGCTCTTATCGGTTTATATGCTTGTAGTGTGTCAGAAGTATGAAAAAGCTTTAGAGATTGTGGAACATGTGGAGAAAACTGATGAGATTTTACTTTTGAAGGCCCATTGCTATTTGTTGTTAGAGAACTATGACGAATCAATATCCACCTTATGTCAACGTTGCAACAATACCGACCATGATATTTTCATGATCCAAAGCCTCAAATCCCATACATTCCTCAGTCAAGGTCCAGGAATTCTAATAAACCACATCTTTTCCCACTGGTACGAAGCAGTTTCCAACTTCCTCAACCTCCAATATGACACGGCAATAAACATTTTTGAAATTGTCTTAGAAAACATAAACGATACCCAAGACGAGCTTATCTTTGCTGATAACTCAGTTTTTGAAAGCATTCGTCTTGAAATCCTCTACAATCTAGCCATATGTTATATATTTTCATCCACACAATCAAATCTGACAAAAGCAAGTGAATTAATTGAAGTAATTCTTGAATTAAGCCAATCAAATCAACATCCATTTATTTATATTTTATTAGCAATAACTGAAAAAGGTCTTAAAAATACTAATAAACTACAAAAAACTCTAGAAAAATTAATAGAGATCTCATCTGAAATGTATACAAATTTCATAAGCCATCGTGAAATGCGTTTAAATCCTGTGTTTTATGAAAATAAGTTTATGGAGAATATGGAGTATTTTTGTATTCCTGGATTTGAGAATTTGTTTGTTAGGCCAATTGTTAGGCTACCTATGCTTCCACCTCCTTTAGAGATTTCTGATAGTTATGAAGCATTGATTAATTTGTTGAGGATTGAAGGACCGATTATAAGACCTGAGGTACCTTGGCTTGCGAAGGTTAATGATAAGTATATGTTTACTGATGAGATGATTGATGATATTTCGAGTTTTAAAAGCGAAAGTGCTGTGAATTTAAAAAATGAAGCATAGATGATGGATTTTTGGGTTATAATAGATGCTAATTTAGGCTTTAGGATAGATGAAGAGTTTGATTTTTTGTGTGTTTTTTATTGAGGTTTTGTGGTTGTTTTAGGGTTGGATTTTTGTAGAGGATTTTGGATGGAAATTTATAAGGGTTAAGGTTTTAAGGTGAAATTTTTATATGGAATGGGATTTTTTTAGTTTTTTTCAATAGGAGGTAGAGTTGGATGAAGAATTAAAATATACTTTAAAGCTAGATAGATGATGCTTGTTGACTATATAAGAAAACTAGGATTTTTTATTGAAGTATATAAAGGAAATTCGCTAACTACTAAACTTAAACACTCTAATCTAAACTTTCTAACAACACCCTAACATTTACAAAAACTATAAAATGATGAATTATCCTTTCTATCCACCCTAATCTACTCCTTTTAAACTTTATGCCTCATGTTTTATTAAGGTTAATCATATGTTTACTAATGAAATGATTGAATATTTTTGAGATCTAAAAGAAAGGGTACTAAGAATTAAATAACGAAGCAAAGGAATATAGGATTTTAATAAAAGATAGTTTTATGTTTAAAAAGATAAAAACATTTTTATACTTTTTCTCAGTAATATTTAATATAAATTAAATAATCAAAGCCCAACACCCTAGTCGTAAAAGTAAACCACACAAAATAAAAACTTATTAAAAGTATTTTTAAAAAGTAAATCAAAGATTATAAATTATTTTATGGTAAATCTATTCATAATATTAAATAACACTTACAAAGTTGAAAAGTATAATCTACTAAAAAAAGTTCTAATCTTTCCAAGTCATGCACTTCTCATCCCAAACTAAAAAATCATCATCCATAAAATCACTCTCCAGCCTAAAATTCTCCCTTATTTGTTTAATCTAAATTTTTCATGCTTCCTATATATTCAAAACTCTTTAAAATAATATCCTAGCATAAAGCAAACAAAATAAGAATCTTTCTTCAACAATTTCTAAAATTCAAAATCATAATAAAAATCTTTACCAGTTGTTATCACCCATCAACGCAAATTATAATCAAATCGATAAATATAAAATCTTCCATTCCCAGTCTTAATCTAGCCTAAAAAACTTTTCTCTTTTAAATCTAGTTAATTCTTAGAAAAAACACACAACCTTAATTCAATAAATAAAAATCCTATAAAAAATCCCTTTAACCTTTTTCATATGCTAATTCAATACCATATAATCATATAACAGCCAATATAATTCAAATACTATTAATTTTACATGAATACTTATCAAAAAGCCTGCTATTCCTCATACGTCGCTAACCCAAAATATGAATCTTCCAAAAGAACAAAAGGCTTAACTTCTATCAAAGGGCTTTCTGAGACTTCACCAACGCCAAGACGTAGAAGAAATAGAGGGAATTTATCAGTTGATATGAAAGACTTAGGAAAATCTTCAGAAGTTGCCCATCTGCTAAATACAAAGCCTACTTCTGATCATCCAACTTTGAGATCTAAGTTTTTATTGAATATTTCAAATAGAAAAGACAAAAGCCCTAAAAATGAAGATTGCAGCCGCATATATCGAACTTTTGAACCTTCAGAACTCAGGGATATAAGCAAAAGTTTTAATAAGAAAAGCCTTCGTACAGCTTTTTCACATATACAGACAGAGATGAGTAAGAAAAATTATGTCAATGCTTTAGAGTTTATACAGACTACATTGAATATTACACATAAGAAACAGTACATTTATCTTCGTGCTGTTTGTAATATGAACCTAAAGAACTATGAAAAAGCTCTTGATGACTTTTCCCTTCTAAAAGATTACAAAGAAACCAAATCCCCAAATTTATTCATTAACATGTACAAATGTTATTATCATCTTCATAATATAGAACAAGCTATGCTTGCTCTTAACACATGTTTATCTATATTTCCAAATCATTTCCAAGGATATTTTATAAGAGGTAAACTCTTTATGGAAACTGAAAACTATGATCTTGCGATTAAAGACTTCCAAAAACTTAAATACCCACAAGCATATATTTATATATCCCATTGTTGGAAACATAAGAATAACTATGAAAAAGCTTTGAAAAATTTGAAGAAATTCAATAAAAACAAAGATTTTCATGATGTTTATTTGTTAGAAATGGGTAAGTTAGATTATAAATTTGGTTTTAGAGATAAGGCGATGCTTAGTTTAAACAGAATGCTGGAGTTAGGGAATGTTAATTGGGAAGCGTTTTATTATATAGGCAAGTGTAGGAAAACAGTTGGGAAAATGGAAGAGGCTGAGTTTATGATGGAAAAAGCAGCAAAAAATAAGGAGAATGTTAAGATTGCTGATAGGGCTATTTTCCATATTTCAAAGCTAAGACTGGAAGAAAATGATTTTTATGGGGCGCATAATGCTTTGAAAAGAATCAAAGGTCAGTGGAATACTAAAAGCAAAACACTTCATGTCAAAATGACTGAAGCTATGTATTGTATACTACAAAATAAACTTATAGACTCAGTTAAACTCTTATCTGAACTACTACAAGAAAACAACTACGGAGCAGGTCTTCGGCTTTTAACTTACAGAGGTTTCTGTTATTTTTGCCTTAAAAAATACTCCCTCGCAGTAAAAGACTATGAAAAAGCTGAAAGCAACGGTATTTTAGACGCCGCCTCATCTTTCAACTACAAAGTTTCTTTAGCCATGATTGAATTTATAGTTAAAAACTACCAAGCCGCTTTAGAACTTCTCAAACCTGAAGATTTTAAAAACTATTCAAATCAAATGTGGAGGTTAATGCGTGTTCATTGCTACCTTCTAAGCAGTACCCAACAAAATATGCTAATTTCTGAAGCAAATAAAGAGCTTCATAATATAAAAAAAGTTCAAAAAGGTCGTGAATTTTACGTTTTGTCAGCTTTATGCTTTTATTGTATGAAGAATTTCGACTCTTCATTTGAAAATGTTGAAAAGTCTATAAATTTGTTAGAAAAAAACTCATTTTTGGCTTATGCAATCAAAGGGTTTTGCTATGTGTTTTTTAAATGCTACTCAGAAGCTTATGATGAGTTCTCGTCAGCTTTGGCTATGAATAAGTCTTTGAATACTTTATATGCATATAGAGGTCTATGTGCATTTTTTGCTGGCCATCATAATAAAGCTATAGAAGACTTTATTAAGATCTATGAACTAAACGATTCTAATGCTCCTTTATTATCAGTATATTTACTAGTAGTCTGTCAAAGCTATGACAAAGCTCTCCATCTTCTTCAAAACATCCCTGCAACTACTGAAACCACACTTGTAAAAGCTCACTGCAGCCTCCTCCTAGAAAAATTTGATGACTGTCTCTTAATCATGAATAAAATCCAAGATGTCAACATGGAAAACGACATCTTCATAATAAAATCCCTGCTCGAAAACTCATTTAAAACCATAGCTCCAGGGATAATCTTCAATGAAAAATATACTCTTTGGATTGAAGGCTTGCAAAACTTCTACCAAAAAGACTACGAATCAGCCCGAAAACTATTTGAAATTGTCATCCACTATATAAATAACCCTACAAAAGATCTAGTTTTTAATGATAACACCCTAATAATGCAAGAACGTTGTGAAATACTATACAATATAGCTTTATGTTGCATTTTACAAGATACAAACCAAAGTTTAGCTCATGCAAGTGTTATTTTAAATAGAATTATATGTGTTTTATCTAGTGTTTATAGCCATGAACTATTACTTATAAGTTCAGTTGTTGAGATATCATTAGGGAACACAAACAAAGCTCAAGAAATATTAGAGAAATTAGCTAAAGGGAATAAAAGCATGTGTGATAAATTCTTGAATAATGAGGAAATGGAACTTAAACCACTTGGGACAAATGAAGGAATTAATGCTAAAATCCCTTCAATACGTTTACCAGATCAACAAAATGTTCAATTAAAACCTGTTGTTAAATTGCCGATATTACAGCCACCTTTAGAATTTAATGATTCTATTGATGTACTTAATGGGCTTGTTAAAATGGAAGGGGTATCATCAAGACCTGAAGTACCATGGTTGAGTAAAGTGGATAATAAGTATGTGTTTACTGATAATCTTGTTGAAGATATTGAAAGTTGTGCAAGCGAAAAACAAATTGATAGCAATACTGTTAATCGATGCAGGACATATTCTGAGAAATTAATTAGTAATTTTTGAGTTTTTTATGGTTTTTGCATTGGTTTAGGTGTGGGTTTGTGCTTAGGATTTATATGAGGGGTCTGGTTTGATATTAGGATAAATGGTTTGCTTTCTGATATATATAATTTGGATATTTATACTTAATAGTAAAGTTTGAAAGATTTTTTATAAAAGCTTATCAACATGATAAACTAACTAAAAATATTATTTTTACAGCTATTTTCTAGCACAAAAAACCCCTAACTAATTTCCGAATACAAAATTTTCTAAATCCTTACACTCAATCTCAACAAACTAAATTATTATCTGTTAACTCTAAACCCTATTCCAAAATGCCTGACTATAATAGTTGTTTAATTGTTTGCCTAACAAACCGAATATTTAATAATGATTTCTGTGAAATCGACTTCTCATAAATTTAATCTCTATATTTCTTTATGAAAATCCGTGTTGGGATTTCTGGAATAGGAATTTTAATCCCTCCTCCTTCGTCACTTGATGAACCACTTCCACTTCCACTTCCGCTTTCACTTTTGTCACCTTCTTCTCCTCCTTCAAGCTCTTGTTCAGATTCTTTTTTCTCTTCGCTATCTGATTTCCTCCCTAAAACATCCTTCAGCCATTCACCAAACCATCCATTAGAATTCGGCTCATATTTGTGCATCATCAACCTTCGAGCTATCCTTATCATATATTATAAGAAAATAATGTTTATTATGATTAATATTGTTAGTTTATTATTTGGATTAAAAGGAGTGGATTTTTGGATAATATTGATGATAGGGTTTAAATGTTAGTTTTTTGAGGATTTCTATGATTTTTTGTTTGAGGATTGAAATTTTGTCAGGAAAAAAATTTTAGGCTAGATGATATTTTTGGATTTTGAGAAAAGATGTGGGTTTTTAAGATTTTGGATGTGATGTGAGGAAGAGGATGGAGGTTTTAGTGATTGTAAATAGATTAGGAGAATTGGGAATGGATTTATAAATGGGTTTTTGGCTGCATGATAAAAGGAAATTTTGGGTTATGATGGGTTTTAAAGTTAAAGATTAATGTTATATAAAATGCTACTAGTATTTGCAAATAATTCCTTATATATCTAATCCTTTTGTACGACTCTATTTTAAAATCCAATATCAAAATTATCAGTAAAACTCTTAAAAACAACTTAATTTATATATCAATCTTTTATTTAAAAGCATTCTATAAACTTTTTTCTAAAAGAATACACATAAAATAATTATTTTTCAATTCAAAATTTATCAAAAACAATTTTTGAAGTACTTATAAATTTATTTAAGCCTATAACTATACAATATTCTATTAAATATATAAAAAAAAACTAATACTTAATAAAACCCTCTTAGAAAAGTTTATACAAAAACTTACCTTCTGATTAAAAACTCAGTTTAAAAAAAATCAACTAAATTTTTAAATTTTTTTCAAGACTATCATATGGAATCTTAAAAGTTTTGACTATTAAAAAGATATTTTTTATTTAGATGAGGCTTGTTTTATCAGGAGTAAAAATTATCTTTTATATAAACTTTTCTTTTTGACCAATAAAATTATTTATAATAGAAACGCAAGCTTAAAATGATAATTTCAGAGTTCATAGATGTATAATAAAATGATAAAGTAGAATGGAGAAAGTATAATAGTTGATGAAATGAAATAAAAATCATAGTTTTTATGATTAGTTTAATTTATAAAAGGAAAACTTGGCTGATCATTATTGAATATTTGCTAATTATTGAATGATTATTGTTTATTCATGTAAAATGTAGTTACTTAAAGTGTTTCTTGTTATAAATAATAGTTAGTTTATACTTATGCTATAAATCCTCTTAATTTTATTATGAACATTAAGTATTTACATATACCCATTATTATTTATGTTAAAAAAAATTCTAACTTTTATATTTCTTTTATTATAAATAAGTTCATTGGATGAAAAAAATATCTATATCAATCGATTATTATTCAATTTGCATAAAAAAAAAGCTTAGAGTTTAAAAGAAAAAAAATGCATCAGCCGGGAATTGAACCCGGGTCGAGACGATGGCAACGTCCCATTCTACCCCTAAACTACTAATGCTTGAGTTTTACTTCATAATTTTCTTTATATATCTTGCAATAATTTAATCATATTTACAAGAAAATTATGTGTGTTAAATTGATAAACTTGTTTCGTATAAAATGATATTAAAATATATAATAGCTTTAAATAATTGAAATAAAAGGAAATTTACTCGTATTATTTTTATGAATTTAATCCAGAAAGGTTAAAAATATTATCTTTAGCAACAAGTTCCTTATTGATATCAGCTAAGAATTTTTTTTGAATATTGTCTAACACTTAAACAAGTTCTTTATAATTCTTTACAAAATATTAAAAATCATATTCTTAGTAATCTTAGAATTTATTATATATGCTATTAAAAGGTACCCAAAAATTGTTGTTTTATCATGAATATTAGTAATCTTATTCATATTATAATTATGAAACTGTTTATTTAAAATCATCAGGCAATCGGTATAAAGTATTAAAAAATTTTAATCTCAAAAATCAAGTTCTTGTATACCTTTAAGGCTAGAGTACATATATAATAGAAAATGTTAAAATATATCAAATAAACAGGATTTTTGAGTTTATTTGATATAAAATATACTTTGAAATACTCAGAATTTTTTATCAAAATTGATTTATGTATTTAGAGTTTGGTAAATTGTTAAGTTATAAAGCAAGAATTACTTCTAAAACTATATGATTTATTTTACTTTATGCGATAATGGTCTTGTCTTATAACTGAATACTATAAGCAGAGTATTGAAATTGCATAACTTAATATTTTAATGATACTTTTTAAATTTGATAAATAGTTCAATTTGATTCTTTAGTGCAAGTCCTTCCAAAGCATTATTTCCAATAATATTCACAAGCATATTATTTCATTAGATCTTCTTAAATCATTGCTACTACCCTATAACACAAAAATAAGTCAAATATTATCATAAATAGCAGCACTATATGAATTCCTAACTATATTACACAAGAAAGTTAAGCCTGCAATGATTATTTATATCATTTTTACTATTGTGACAAGCAAAAATGTACATAAATTATGAGTAGATTACATCCAAATATTCATTAAATGGAGTTATGGGCTTAATTTTATCAATAGATCTTTCTAGTCCCTTCTAGGAACCCAAAATGTTCACTGATATTATACACTTATAGTTTAAATATAATATTTTTATTGGTGAATATTCAAACTATGCAGTTTTTATTATGATAGACAGTAACAGAAGTGCTTTTATTATAAAAAATAATTCTAATTATAAGACTTTGTCTATTTAGATTAAAACAACAAAAGGTTTTTGAATGCAAAAGCTATTCCATTGAAAAAATTAGTTTATCATTGGAAACTGATATAAAGATGTAAAGTGAATACCTTTATTATAAATTTTTAAGCATTTATATATATCTTAAATAGCCTTATAACCTTAGCTCCAACACATAAATCAAATCAGACTAAATAAACATAAAATAATCGAAACTCCCTCCATAGTTTAACCATCAAATACCTATCTGGTCTATATTACATAATAATTTCATGCCTAAGAACTTCAAAGCTCTGGCTTTCGACAAAAGAAATGTCGGCAAGCACATCAAATCAACGAAAAAACGATTCCTCTGGAAGCTTGAACTTGATGGTAAAGAATACGAAATAACTCTTTACATTTCAAAACTCACAGGGAAAAGGAAAATTCTTCTGAACGGTGACATGCATTCTCAAGAAAAACGTTCATCTACCGTCTTTGGGAGTTATCCTCTAAGGATTGGAGCACATAGTTTACTAGTTTTTGAAATAGATGACAATGAATTCGATTTAAGAGTTGATAACGTGTCATTTGATGCGAGCTTCAATTCTATGAAAATGGGTGGGGGTTTTGGCTTTGAAGCACCACAAGCTGAGCCAGAGCCTAAACCATATACAACCTTTGAGGACCCTTTTAAGAATTCTATAAGAAGTGTTGGACGAGACTCCCCGGAAGTTTATAGGAAGAAGTCTCCAGAATCACCAAAGCGAACTGCTCCTAGTAAGACGGTTTTTAAAGCTCCAGAACCTCCAAAAGAACCACCTAAACCTAAAGTCGAATTTAAACCTAAAGCTCCTGAACCGACACCTTTAGACCTTTTTGATGGTCCGATCACGGCGGTTTCTTCATCAACTTTGCCTGATGATTTATTCTCGATTCCTTTAACATCTCATACTGAAAATGTCACAAATACTTCTTATAATCCTTTTGAAGAACCTAAAGCTCAACCAGTAGTGTTTGAGCCTATAAAAGAAGAGAAAAAAGCATCAGTTGACTTATTCGATATTGATAACCTACACCTTGGTGACTATTATTCTCCAGCTGTAGCTAAAAAAATCCAAGATGCTAACAAACCTATTTCTATAGGTAGCGATGTGCCAAATGTTCCAATGAACCAAATTCAAAGCACAAACGCTAATAATATGGGTGGAATGATGACAGGAATGCAAGGAATGCAAGGAATGCAAGGAATGCAAGGTATGCAAGGTATGCAAGGTATGCAAGGAATGCAAGGGATGATGATGCCTGGAATGATGCCAGGAATGCAAGCAAACCCAATGATGATGAATCCAATGATGGCTTATAATCCATTCATGACTGGCATGGTACCAAATCCTTGGATGTACCAGCAAAACCCTAAATAATTTAGTTAGTATTTTAAGATATTCAATATTTCAGAATTTGATTATTTTTTTTTCTCCAGGTGTTATTTAATAGCCTTTAATATGGTTTTATTATTATATGGAGATAGTTTTAAGTAGATTTATTCTTATAAAGAATCATTTATTCAGTTTATGTTAAGGAATTTGAAGAAGTTAATGCTTAGGTTTATATCTAAGTATTGAAAGATATATTTTTAGGTATTGCTGGCAAGATGCTTTTTTACAATCTTATATTATTTAATAGACTTAGTTTTATTAGGATGATTAAAATAGAAGGTTTGAGAATTATAGGGAAAATAAGATAAATGTATTGGAATATGATGAATTTTACATTATATGTAGAGAAAAGTGTTATGAAAATTGATTTTTTTATGGAAATACGGGATAATTTGTGAGTTTAATGACTTTTAAAGATATTCTAATTTTTATATGACTCAACCAAAGATCATAAATATTTTTTAAGTATTGCAATATATCTCCATAATAACTTTCATTAAATACTCTTGTATGTTTAATTCGTTTTTCAAATACACTTACAGAATAAATAAAATTTCTACAAGCAATTAAAATAAAAGCCGGATTTATATTAAAATACATAATATTTCTGCACAATACCCTAACAAAATAATAAATTTCAATTATTACATTTAATTTCTCTCAAAATACAATAAAAATTATCTACAATTACTACAAACCCATATCCTAATTTCCTTAATTCAAGTTTTTCACATTAAAACCCATCTCCAAAGTTAACTTTTCCTTATAATTTATCAAAGCTTTAATCAAACTAGNTACTACAAACCCATATCCTAATTTCCTTAATTCAAGTTTTTCACATTAAAACCCATCTCCAAAGCTAACTTTTCCTTATAATTTATCAAATCTTTAATCAAACTAGTCCATCTCCAACTTATTTCCCATATCTTATTATTAAAAACATTTTCTCATATCACTTTATAGGCATAGCAACAAGTAAAGTAATACTTTCACCTAAATATAATATACTATTATCCAAATCTTGTGGAGTTAAAACCACAGCTACATTTCCAGTAACTTGAACATCACTATAAGGTATTCTTGCCGTAAATATCTGAGCAATCGCCCTATCATCAGCTGGAATGATCATTGAATTATTAAAACTCCTTGGCAAATCCTTTTGTCTTAATGGAAACAATATCCCAAAGCATGAAAAAGTTGTTATAGTCAATTCAATACTAGATTGTGTATATAAAAACCAATCATCTTTGATATTCGCTGTTTTTTCTATACACAATAAAGCGATTTTCACAACTTCGTTTATGTAAAAAAAATACGAAAAAAGCAGAAAAAATTTCAACTTTGAGATTTTTATTGAGATCTCAGGGAGCATTAGTTGAATATTAGCTCGCTGAAGATTATAAAATCTGGTTTGTAAGGATTTTATGTTTTTTATAGCACAATTTGAACTTGAATAGAAAAGAAGTCCTACTATTACGAGGATCATTGGGGCGAGATTCTCTTGGGCTATAAGATAAGCACTGAATGATAGGTAGACTATACCCATAATTATGGCTATAGAACTGAATTCTACTCTGTTAAGGGTATCGCGAATTATGCAAAAACCTCGGCTGATAAGAGCAAAAGTTGTGTAGACAAAAGTGTAGTAAAGGGTAAAGGATGATGTTGTGGCAAGACCCCAGTAAGCTGCATCTTCTTCAGTATTACAGTAAATTTTGCTTAAGCCGAAAAAGCATGTGTACATAGTTTTAAACAAAGCAACGAAAAAAATCATTTTATGCAAAGACTTTGTGTTAGCTGCATTTATCATCCATGTGTTGATTCCCCACCATACAGTAAAGATTATCCAAAGTACAGAAAACGATGTGTAAATGTATCCTTGTATTGGCTTTTCAAGGCATGCCATATAAGATTATAGTTGAATATTAATATACACCGTCACATTAATAATTTGGAAATGAAGTTCAATGGGAAATCGTATAGTTCTTATGATGTTAATAGGTATTGTGAAACTGAGGCTTGTGTTGATGTGTCGAAGCCTAAACGTAGGAAAATCGTTCTGGAAAAGATTTTTTCTAGTCACGAGAAGCTCTTGGGAAGATACCATAAGCCAAACAATAATAGTATTCCAACAATGCGCCAATACAATGTTTCTGCAATGAAGTTCCAGCGTACATCTAGTCCAAATAAGACATACAGACATACAGGGAACTCTCCTCTGAAAAATTCAGGGTACTTAAAAAATCAAGCCTGTCTCGAAATGTTATCAAAGGAGTTTGGAAAGTTTACAGAAGATCATTTAAAAATCTCAAAAGACGAAAAAAAGAATATTGGGCAACTACAAAGAATGGGTTTTGTTGATGAGCGTGGTGTAATAAATCTTAGGTTTTTAAACCGATACGAACAGGTTCTGAGAGTAAAACACCCGATCAAACACTCAATATCCTCCTTGTACCTAGAAAAAAAGAAGCTAAAAGCAAAAAACATTAATTAATGTATATCCTTATCTTCTATAAAAATAATATTATAAGCTAAAAAAGATTAACTTTAAATTAAACCATTTTTATCCATTATATTATTAGAATATTTTCTTAGGTTGTTTTGTTGGTATAATTTTTTTTCAAAGATTTATGTAAAGTCTTCAATTGAAATTCTTATTTAGGTGATTAAATTTTTTTTTCGATTGTGAATATGTTAGCGTCTATANGTTTTGTTGGTATAATTTTTTTTCAAAGATTTATGTAAAGTCTTCAATTGAAATTCTTATTTAGATGATTAAATTTTTTTTCGATTGTGAATATGTTAGCGTCTATAGATTTGGAGACTATCAATATGTAAATAGATCTTAAATTTTTCAGGGGATTTTGAAGAATTTTATGTTTTCTAGGATGTGCTATTTTAGTTTAAGATAAGTTCAGTGTTTTAAATATTCATTTGAGATGATAGGTTTTAGAGAAGTAAATATATATTGCAGTATTAGTTATAGTTAGAAAATATATCGTTCATAATCGTGAACTCTGTATTAATCAATTTTGCAGTATTAGTTATAAGAAATTTACTTAAAAAATTATTAGCTTCTTAAAATATCCTTGTTTTAAATATATTATACTTTCAAAGACTTAAGTTTCTCATAAAATTATTTCGCAGCAAAGATGGTTGTATAAGAATCCTAACAATTTTAATATCGCAATTAGTTATTTATTAGATTTCTTACATATCACCCCATTTAGGACTCAAGTGTTTCCATCTTAGGAGTCAACGTTAGAATAAATTTCATCTAGCGCCCCGGTTTGAGTCTCAGCAATAATTTTAATATAAATCATATTATTAGTTCATTTTAATAAACTTATTATATGAAAATAATAAGAAATCTCATTTACCATCTCATCAAATTTTATATCTACATTTCTCAATACTTTAAAACTTGATTTTAGTCCCATCATAAGGAGATACTCTAAGACATTGAATATAAATAGCAATCCCATAGCTCTATGTATCATACTTTTTATTATATATCCTTTACACTATTTTATAAGTTATAAAATGTGCTTTTACTAAGGATTTTATGAATTTTCTCTACAGAATTCGAGAACTATATAGAAACTTTTGTTGTCTTTAAAACACTCGTAAATATGAATGAGGTTTTGATAGTCAGTTTTTTTTATGATTTTAACCTCTGCAAGAATTAGTCCTGATTTTATGACCGATTCAAGGAAGTTGGCTTTTGAAATTATTTTTATCACAACTTAATATATGAGTACAGATATGGACTTCCCTATTACTTAATATCTTAAAGGTATCTTGTCGATGCAGTAGAAAAAACTACAGGATTTTTGTTGTAAAAATATTTAGAGTCATAAAAATAATTTGTTTATCTAAAACAAGGTCTTGAGATATTGTATAACAGCTTAAGTATTTATGAGGTTTATATACTAGCTGAGTGGATAAAGACTAGCAGATCAATCTCATCATATTTATAACTCCACCTCTTTATTATATTCTCATATACACCACATCAAGTTTAATATATTTTACCCAATGATAAACTCTTCACTACAACACTCCAAATCTTCTAACCAACCCTTTCTCTCCTTTCAAAAACCCTTAAGCTTTCACTTCCTCCTTAATCATCCCTCTTGTTTTCCAACATCCTATTTTCCCTAAACAAATTCACAAAATTCCTCATACCAAATCTCATCTTTTCTATCGAAAACCCACTAACATTTAAATAATAAGATTGAAGTATCCAATATAAATGGGACTAAACTCTTCAACCCAAGAACTTCCTTCACTTACCCAACGAATTCGGCCAACACCAGGGACATCAGGTAGAAAAGCTCGTAAAGGGACCCTTTCTATATACTGTGAAAATACCCACAACATCTACACAATAAACTGCACTCCAAGGATGACCATAAATGAAGTAAAATCTTTACTTCCAACAAAAGATTGTGAATTATATGTCTCTGAACATCCAATTCCTAATAACATCTCTATAGAAAGTTTATCAATAGACCCAAAAACCCTAATAAGAATGGTCGTCAAAGATAAACTATCACAAAAGTCTTCAAGTACAACAGATAGTCTTCATGAACAGGAAGCTTGTAAGATCATAGGCCCGAAAAGACAAATGCAAGACAAGCCGCAAAAGCCTAATCCTGAAAGTATTTCAAGTCTTGAACCTTCATATTCAAAAAATTTCAATATTTCCTTCAGAAATGGTCTTAATTCAAGTAGCGCTGATGATGCTCCTTTTTCTATAGACTTGAAAGTATTTTCTGTGCCTGACTTAAAGCTTGAAAACCCTAGTAAAAAAATGAGAAAAAGTTTGTATTAATATAATAAAAATGCCTTTAATAGTCCTTGTAGGAATTCCGAGTTCTGGTAAAACTTCATTAAGCCAAAATTTGAAAGACTTTTTTGAAGCTGCTGGGCATAATGTGGTTTTAATAAACGAAGAATCCTTGGGCGTGGTGAAATCTTTAGCTTATGGGTCAAGTCGTGAAGAAAAAAATGTTAGAGCTGGTTTAAAATCTGCTGTAGAAAGGTCGTTAAATACAGAAAGCATAGTAATTCTTGATTCGATGAATTATATTAAAGGCTATAGATATGAACTGTTTTGTATAGCTAGACAGGTTAAAACTACATATTGTGTTGTGTATATGGATATTAGTAAAGAGACGGCAAGACAATGGAATAAAGAATATACTGGTGAACTTTGGGAAGATTTAGCTAATAGGATGGAAGTGCCAAGTCAAAGAAATAAGTGGGATTCACCTATGATTATTGTTAGAGAAGGGGAAAATACACCTTCTGATCAGGTCTATGAGGTTGTGATTAAAGGTAGGACACTTAGTGAAAACATGGCTACAGTCAAACAACCTGTGGTTATACAAGATTACTTACATTTGATTGATCAAATCACTCAACAGGTTATAGATTTCATATTAAAAGCTCAAGAGGATTATAATGAAGGAAGCCAAGTTCCTATCCCACAAACTTCAGCATTTTATGCTTATAATAAATGCTTGACTGGATTACAACTTAAGAAAGCTAAGATGCAGTTTTTAAAAATCAATAAAACACAGCCTTGTTCTTTAGAAAAAGCAACTGAAGCATTTGTCGAGTATATTAATACGAGCTCAGCTTAAAGTTAAGGTTTTTGAGAATTTTATTATTTTGTAAATATAGTTTATATGGAATATATTAATGAAGATTTGTTAGAAAATATATTTCGAATATATGTTTAACATTATTAGTTGTTTGAAGAGAGTCTAATAAAAAATGAGAAAAATTAGGAATTATTATAATAATAATGCCTTTAATAGTCCATATGAGGATTCAAGTTCTGGCAAAACCTCCCTCAGTCTATATTTTTAAAGATTTTTTTGAAGCAGTTGGGAATACTGTTGGTTTGATAATCAATGAATCCTTTGAGTATGGTAAAATCTTCAATTTTGTGTGTTGATTTGTCAAGAATAAAAAATTTTAGAGCAATTTTGAAATCAGCAGTATAAATCCTTAAAGAATAGAAGATATAGTAATTTTTGACTTTATATAATATATCAAAAGCTACAGATATGAGTTTTTTTGGATATTCAGACAATTTAAACCTGTAAATTATGTTGTGTATATTGGCAAAATCATATCATGCCAATAAAACAAAGAATATACTGAAGAGTTATATGAAGGCTTTGATAATAAATTGTAAGTATCAAGTCAAAGAACAAAGTAGGAATACTTATGATTATTGTCTAAAAAAGGGGAAATACTCTTTCTGACAAAGTCTATTAAGTTATGGCACTTTGCAAAAAAAAATACTAATAGTAAAACAACCTGTAGTCATACAGAACCACTACATACTTCTGATCAAATCACTAAGATTTCATATTAAAAGTTCAAAAAAAATACAATATAAGAAAGCAAGTGTCTGTACTAGAGACTTCAACATTATATACTTATAATAAAATCTGATTTTCCTATAGCTAAAGAAAGTTTATATACAGTTTGTATCACTTAAAAATATCATATCATATTCTATTGAAAAAACCATAGAAGCATTTGCTAAGTTTATTAGTGCAAATTCTGTTTAAATTAAATTTTTAGGATCTTTGAAAAATGTTGGGATTAGGTTTATATTAGCCATTGATAGAACCCATATAAATGGAAGATAATCTCATTCGTATACCGCCGTTCTGTTATGTGCATGTACTTGATAAGAATACTAATCTGACTTATGTTGTCGAAGGACCGCTAACGTATGTAATTAAGGATCATTTAAAGCTTGCTAGTGGGAAAACCCCGCTTCAGATGGTTCAGATACCTCCTAGGTCTTATTGCATTATTAAAAACCCTGTTATTAAGGAGAGTGAAAAACTTGTAATGGATGATTTTGGCATGGCTAAAGTTAGATATGGAGACAGGGAAGTCCGTACCTCTGAAACTAATCCAATACCATTTCCTCTTTACCCCTTCGAGCTTATGGAGCAAGACATAGCAAAAATCCCAGTAATCAGACCTAACCATGCATATATGATAAGAGCACTTAGAGATTTTACCGATGACCTAAATTCAATTCACAGTGCGGGTGATGAATGGCTTTATTACGGTCCAGGTTCTTATATTCCTCGTATAGAATGTGAAATAATCCGTGAAGTACTTCCAATAACCGTACGTCCTGACATCGCTCTGAAAATGAGGGCAATTCGGGCAACGACAGACAAATACAACATCTTAAGACAAGCTGGCGAGGAATGGCTAATCCAAGAACCAGGAGACTATCTTCCCCAAGTTGACGAAGATTATGTCGAAGAAGTCAAAGCTATAGTCCTAACTGAGAAAAAAGCTCTCCATCTTCGGGCAATCAAAAGTTTCATCGATATCTACAAAAAATCCCGTAAAGCAGGTGAAGAATGGATTTTAACCTTAAAAGACACTGATACTCATATTCCTGATGTATATGAACAATTAGTAGGCACAGTAAATGTATTAGTTTTAAACAATAGACAATATTGCTATATACTAGACCCAATAGATTCTAATGGTAAAAATCAATTTGGTAAAAAAGAACTCAGAAAAGGCGAGTGTACATTTTTCTTAAGACCATTTGAAAAACTAGAAAAAGGTATTCAAGAAATAATCGTCTTAGCCGATGATGAAGCTTTATTATTAAAAGCTGTAGAGTTTTATAAGGATCCACAAGAAAAAGCTTATCAACCTGGAGAGAAATGGATGATTTATGGACCATGTGATTTCATTCCTCCTGTACAAATCCAAGTATTAGAATGGAGGAAAAGGATACCTTTAGATGAAAACGAAGGTATTTATGTTAGAAATACTAAAACTGGGGAAGTGTTTGCTAAGACTGGAGAAAGTTATATGTTGAAACCTGAAGAAGTACTTTGGGAATTAATCCTCCCACCTATAGTTGAAGAACTTATTGGTAGACAAGTTACTGGAGAGACTTTCCAAGTAGCTGTAAAAGAAGGTGCAGATATTAAATATAAATCAACAGGAAAGCCTTATATTAGAGATAAAACTAGAGTTATCGCTTTTAGAGTTCCTCATAACTCAGCTGTTCAGGTTTATGACTTTAAAACCAAAATAAGTCGTGTTGTATTTGGCCCTGATAGGATTATGCTTCAACCTGATGAACAATTTACTGTTGTTACACTTAGTGGAGGATGTCCTAAACGTGAAGATGTGATAACAAATCTTGCTCTTATGCTTGGACCTGATTTTATGAGTGATATTGTTGTTGTCGAAACTAGTGATCATGCTAGTCTTGCTTTAACTCTTTCTTATAATTGGAGATTTAAGATTGATAAGAATAATGTAGGACAGGCTAATAAGATTTTCCAGGTCAGGGATTTTGTTGGAGATGCTTGTAAGACTATTGCTAGTAGGGTTAGAGGAGCGGTATCAGCGTTTTCATTTGAAGATTTCCATCAGAGGTCAGCGGATATTATTAGGGCAGCGGTATTTGGGAAAAAAGGAGATGAGATTAGAAATGAGTTAGTTTTCCCTTCGAATGGACTGGTTATTAATAATGTTGATATTCAGACAGTAGAGCCTACTGATGATAAAACAAAAGCTAGTCTGAAAAAATCAGTGAATCAGGCAATTGAAATTACGACTGAATCCAATAAAGCTAGAGCTCAACATGAAACAAGGAAAAATGAGCAACACTCTAAAGGAATATTGGATTTACAAAAAGTTAGAGACCTGATTGAATCAGAAAAAGAGCAAATAAAAGTTATCCAAATCAAAGCTAAAAACCTTGAAGTCCAATTAACAGGTAAAGCAATTGGAGAAGCTATAGCTGAGGCGAAGTCAAAAAAAATCTATTATGAAAGTCTTTTACAACAAACAGAACTTGAAGAACAAGCTAAAAAAATTGAAGTTGAGACAGAATTAGCATTGGCTAAGGAAAAAAACAATGCTGATTATACTTACCAAAAAGAACTTAATGATTTAGAAATCAATAAAGCTCAACAATTGACTAGAATTGAGACTGAAAAGTTTAAGCAAGTTATTGAATGTATTGGCAAAGAGACTATTGTTAGTATGGCTAGAGCTGGGCCTGAGATGCAAGCTAGATTACTTAAAGGATTGGGTCTTAAAGGTTATATGCTGATGAACTCGAAAAACCCTATTAATTTATTGGGTACAGCAGCTGGATTGATTCCAAAATAGTTAGTTTATATTAGTTAAGCATTTTGAAATATTGGGTTTTGTCTTTTGTTTTAGGTTTCAAGTTTGATAAGATTATGAGAGATAATTTTTTATTCCTGTAGAAGTTTATGGCTGAGTGGTATCCTATTGTGAATAATTATTGCAACTTTGAAGATACATTTTAAAACAAATGGATATATAATTACATAACCTAAAAAATGTTCATCTAAATTCAGCTTGCCTTATGATGAAATCCTTACCTTATTTTCATCTATTAATAAAACTATTTTACATAAGCATTAATGCATCTCAATGCATCTTCTTAAATCATCTTATCTCATAATCTTATAAAAATTCTCAAATTAAATATTTCAATTTTCAAGCATCTAGCCTCATTCATCCTTTCAAAGCCCAACCCTCATCCAAAAATCTCTAAAAAAACTAATTTTCAAAACCCTTCCATCTCCATATTCTCATCAACAACATCCCATCAGTCACATTTTCTGGTCAATTTTCCTCAAAACCCAACCACATCCTCCCTTCCAACAATCTCATCCTCTAATCCAAAATTTTTTTCCTTCTAAACCCTCCACTTTCTATAAAATCATATTTCCCTAAATAAAATGTAAAATCTAATAATAATAATAACAGTTACTAGGATGTTCAAGAACACATTTCAGTCAGGATTCCTATCAATCCTCTACAGTATCGGGGCAAAACCCTTACAAATCTGGGACAAAAATGTGCGAAATGGGCATATCAAACGTATTACCGATACTGATATTCAAAGTTCAGTACTCGAAATTATGGGAACAAATGTTTCAACCACATACATAACCTGCCCAGCTGATCCAAATCAAACATTAGGTATAAAACTTCCTTTTCTAGTTATGATTATCAAGAATTTAAAGAAATATTTCACTTTTGAAGTTCAAGTTTTAGATGATAAAAACATAAGAAGACGTTTTAGAGCTTCGAATTATCAAAGTACGACTAGAGTCAAACCATTTATTTGTACTATGCCTATGAGATTAGATGAAGGGTGGAATCAGATTCAGTTTAATTTGAGCGATTTTACTAGAAGAGCTTATGGGACGAATTATATAGAAACACTTAGGGTACAATTACATGCTAACTGCCGACTTAGGAGGATTTACTTTTCTGATAGGTTGTATTCGGAAGAAGAGCTCCCACCAGAGTTTAAGTTATTTTTACCTTTGCAGAAACAGTAAGTTAAATTTTTATTAGTAATTGTGGAGTTTGAAAGTGCGGCTTGGGAGAATTTTGTATATTAAATCATGTCAGACCAATAGTAAAAGCTATGTAGTATATCGATTAAAGCAAGCACCTGGCATCGAGAGTCTCATGGTTTATATGATTATGAAAGCAGTAACATATCTAAAAGAAAATTAAAAATCACTTCAGAAAGCATAATCGTCCAAACAAGCGACAAAGTTTTGTCATTGCAAAAAAGTGCACATTACGAGCAGTCCTCCGACACAAAATTCTTACTCTCTTTATCAAAATCTGATTCAAGTTACACCCTAGAGCCGAACAAATCTATATTCCGAGAAAAAGGGGTCAATTATGAAAACCCTTGGTTAGTATTAAAAAACCCTAAAGGAACAAATGGTTATATTCTATCAGAAGGTGATGTAATTCGTTTAGGTAAAGTGGAACTTAAAATAAAAGAAATAAAAGGTCCTCGGAAAAGTAAAACCCAAAAGAACATTATAAAGTCAAAAGACATTTTTTTAGGGGGAATCGGAGGATATACTAAACTTTCAAATAATAATCAATCGCCTTTAGATATAAAGGTTTTACATGAAGACAATGATGAGGCTTTTCAATGTAGAATTTGTCTTAATGATGACAATTCTTTAGAGAATCCTTTAATTGCCCCTTGTAAATGTGCTGGATCAATGGGTTTGATTCATCTTGAATGTTTACAAAGGTGGCTTAGTAGCAAAGTGACATCTAGAGAAACGAATAATTCTTTAAGCTATTCTTGGAAATCTCTTGAATGTGAACTTTGTAAGTTTAAATACCCTGATAGGATACAGATTAAAGGGAAAATTATGGATTTACTGTTTATTAAGAAACCCGAGAACAATTTTATTGTGTTAGAAAGTGTTGGGCCAGCTTTTAGCCCTGGTAATATGAGTAAAACAGTTAATGTGATTAGTTTTCAGGATAAAAACAATATTAGGCTTGGTAGAGGACATGACTCGGATATAAGACTTCCTGACATCTCAGTCTCCCGCAATCACGCGAACATAAAGCTCACTAGCGCAGGTTTATTCCTCGATGACATAAGTTCAAAATTCGGTACCCTCATAAAAATAAAAAAGCCCATCCTCTTAACTTCAAACAGCAAATTCAGTGTCCAAAGCGGTAGGACACTCCTAGAAATCAGTGTAAAAAAGCCATTCAACTTTTTTGCCTGTCTCGGTGTATGCAGTAAACATAGGAATTCAGATGAATTAAGCAGGCCAATCCGAGACGTAACTGAGGAAAGTATAAGCCCAAGCTTAGATCACAGTACTTAACCTCAATAGCTAACATAACCCATCTATATGAATTTCTAAACTCCTATTATTTCTTCTTACTAACACCAACAGTCTTACCTTTCCTTCCTGTGGTCTTGGTCTTCTGGCCTCTAACTCTAAGTCCCCACCAATGCCTAAGCCCACGATGCAGCATCATTTTCTTCATCCTTTCAAGGTCTTCACGTAACTTAGCATCTAAGTTATTTGCAGCTACATGGCTACTAACCCCAGTGACTACATCGCATTGCCTATTTAGAAACCATTCAGGGATTTGATGTTCAACAGGGTTTTGTACTATTGTAACTATTTGATTGATTTCATCTTCAGTCAACTCACCTGCACGCTTGTTAAGATCAACACCTGCTCTTTTGAGAACAAGATTTGAGAACCTCTTCCCAATACCTTTGATTCCAGTTAGAGCGAACATAACTTTTTGTTTGCCTTTGATGTTGGTATTCATAATACGGAGGATGTGATTGAAGTTCTTCTCTTCTGTGACTACTAAAGAGGCCATTTTGTCTGGGATTTATATACGAAGGATTTATTGGGTAATAGTGATTTGATTAAAAAAGATGATTTGCCTTTGGATTTTGGTGAGAAATGCTGGGTGGATAAGTTTGTTGAAGGAAAGATTTTATGGATGATGGAAAGTTGTGGAGGTGGGGTTTTTGTAGTTGCTTTTTTTTTGAGGATGAAATAGTGGAATTGTGAGAAAAAATGAATATTATTAGGTGATTGATTTTGGATAGAGATTGAGTTTTGTTAATAATTTATTTAAAATCTGTGGTTTTGTGGGCATTTTAGGGTATTTTAGGATATTTTAGGATATTTTTTAGGATATTTTTTAGGAGATGATTTATGTAATTGATTTAATATTTTAGTTTTGGGTGCATGCTAAAGTATTGAAATTATAAGAGAATTAATTGTGAAGTTTTCCTTAATTTAATCAAATCTTGAAAAAAATACTTAGTCTAAGCTTTACACATTTATCTGAATTTATCAAAACCCTCATAATAAATATGCTCAGTGCCTATCTTATCAGGGCTTTCAATGGGAACACTCTAATCTTAACATCTCTTCATAGGCATACCTGCAAAGTTATCCTCAACAGTTCTAAAACCTTAAACGTTCTATGAATCCTAACAATGGATGCCCTAAAATCCTGTTTACAAAACTGGAACAAAGACGAACGTATAAGATCAGTATTATTTTCAAGAGATGGATAGAAAGTTTTTTACTTAGATGATAATGCGCGTTCATTATATATTACTAAACAAAAAGGTTGTGAAAATATTTTCTATGATTTTTTCATTAAAGAATATAGTCTGGATTATGCATTATCAGTTACTAAACAAAAAGGTTGTGAAAATATTTTCTATGATTTTTTCATTAAAGAATATAGTCTGGATTATGCATTATCACGTATAAGACCAATACAAATATGAATATATGATGGTATTCTTATGGGAAATGGTACTAATATTTTATACATTCACATATTAAAATATCTACAAAGTTTTTAATTTTGATATGACAGAATCAGTTTTAGGGTTATATCCAGATGCAAATTGAGAGTTCTTTTTATCTAAGCTACAAGGGAGTATAGAGCTTTACTTAGATATTACTGGTGCTAGACTGTTAAGTGAAGAGCTTGTGCAAGCCTATAGCAACTCATTATGCCAAAAAGGACAAAATCGTAAACCTCAAACAGGAGCTAGTGAATAAAATTGCGCCAAGTTCATCAATCCAAGACATAAAAAACATAGTAAAAATATTCTCCAGCGATATCAAAAATCTTTATCCTGCACTAACGAAATCGAAAACTACTTCTCCAATACGAAAAGCGCTAAAGAGATCTTTAAAAGGTTCAATAACGACCAACCATAGTCTTCAAGTATTTTGAAAATGACAGAAAAGTATTATTAATAATCAATTAATCTAAGTTTCAAACAAAATTATCAAATCAAATCCATGTCTTTATCTAAATTCTTCAAAATGGAATACCATCTGTCAGTTAATATTATGAAAAGTCCTGAGTTCTTCAACAGCTTCAGAGCATTGCTTTTAAACAAAGATAAAAACCCAAAATGCCATTAAAAGACTTTAAAAGACGTCTCAGAAGACTTAATTCAATAATATTTCAAGTCTCCTAAAGGTAAACTTACCGATCTAGTTGCTGAAAAGGAATTAAATAGGACACTTTAGCTAAGTAATAAAAATGATATCAAGACATAGACGAGCTCCATCAGCAATGCCAGCAATTGGCTTTGAAGAAGCTTTTGACCTACCCACAAGCGAAATATTCCCAGTTATGCCTATAATCAAAATGCAAAGACCACCATGTACTGAGTCCAGCAATTTAAAAACTTCTTTAAAATCTACAACAACCTCTCAAAACTCTCAAGGATTGAAATTTTCCGACAACTGCTCTAAAGGAATTTATAATGATTATTGCAAATACAGTAACAGTAGTAATGAAAGTTCAGTTAAAAGTGTGAATCAATGCGTTGAAGTATGTGAAATACTTGATAATACATCAGATATACCTGATGATCAACCTTTTTATGACCTTTCAGAAGCTGTAGAGACAATTTTTAAACAGAGAATGAATGATGAAAGTAAAATTTTAGCTTTGAAGAAAAGTATTAAAAAACAACTGGCTCAGTGTTTTAAGAAAGATAGGGAAGTTGATAAAATGGGAGAAAGTGATGATACTGCTGAAGGGCATGGTTATTCTTTTAATTTTGATTATTTTGGATTGGGTAAGTTTGATGCTAATGCTGGACAACAAGAGAGAAGAAGACCAAAAATTGTTAAGTTCAAAGATAATGGTTTGTAGAATGAGGTTGGTTGGATAATATTTTTAAGTAGCAGGTTGATTATAATAAGGTTTTGTGTTATGGGTTTGTTTAAGGTAGAATGATTAGAGGGGTAGTTTGGGAGATGAGAATTAGTTTATAGATTGTGAGATGATAAGTTTTAGTATTTATAATGAATGAGGTGAATGTTTAAGGTTTGAAGGTGCATTTTGATTTTGGAAATGAAAATGGGGATTTTTTATAGGGAGTATGGGATTAGATGTTTAAGTTGTGGTGTTTGTAAGATTTAGTGGAAAATAAAGAAGATATTAAATATCAAACTGTATACATCCAAATCATTCTTCTCTACATATAAATCTTATTATTAAAAATATCACAATTTATCCATCCACCTAAAAATCCTTAATCCTTAATCTTCCATATACTTATATTAAAATCTCATATAAAAACTGCTAAATTTCCAATCCAAAACCCTGCCATAAAATTCTTTTACTTACATATTATCCCTTACTTCTTGAACCACAGGAGTCACAGGTGCTAAAATAAGCCTAAAAGCAATATAAGTTCCATATTTCCCTATCTTAGTCTTTATCGACTTAGCTTCTAAATTATCTTCTTTAATATGCAACTTCAGGCCTATAGTAATACTTTCAAGCTTATTTTTCATATAATTATAAAGCAAAAACAACCCAATAACCGCAACAACCAAATCAATAATTGAAATCCAATAAATTTTGAAAACAAATCCAACACCAAAAATTATAAACAATATACAAAGTAAAGCAAATAAACCAATACGAAAAAATACTTTTGATCTTTTTATTTTGATAAACTGTTCAGAACAATGGGCTGATATACTTTGACAATAGTCTTCTAGTTCTTTTTGTGTTATAGTTTCTATGATTGCAGATGTATCATCCCATATTAATTGATACTCTCCTTGAGGGAATTTGGAGATCCAACACACTGAATCTGTTTTTGATGGTAGCGCCAAAGTAAGATTTTTTTTGTATTTGGTCATGTCAACTATGCAGCCTGTGGTTTTAGGATGACTTTCTGTAAATTCCATATGGAAATTACTCCTTGGTGTGGCACATCGGCTTGTTAGGACAATGTCTGAACTTGAGCTTGTACTTCTTTTGTGTAACTCCATATTATTAGTATGAATAAAGGAATTTTTTGACACTGTCATAACACATTTTTAATCATAACTTAATTTTTTATATAATTTTACCGTATTTTAAAACTCTAAGCAATGCTAATCAATTAGGATTTAAATTATGAATAATTAAAAAGCATTACTTTTAATATGAAGTAACCTTTAGGAATTCATAAAATTAAGCCATAAAATCGCATTTTATGCTGATTTTAACTTAATAAAGAATATAAACTCATTAAACTCATAAGAAAGA